>VDFB02374901.1:0-16894 GCA_007258455.2 Sequoia sempervirens
TATTCCAAATCATTGAACATTTCCCCTCAAGAGGGTAACGAGGAAGATCCTGCCGTGGAATCCCCGGGAAATACTTATGAGATAATATCCTGGCCCACGGCTGATCCTGTTCCACACACCATCTCCAAAATAGCTTAGCAGCCACAGCCACTCCAGATAACGCAGACTGTCGAAGACCAAGACCACCAAATTGCTTTGGGCTGCACACAACCTCCCACCTAACCAGGCTCCACTTGGAAGAAGCCAAACTTCCCGCCCATAAGAACTGCCTTTCAAGAGAATCCAACTCCCTCAGAAAACCCATCGGAGCCACCTGAAGCATACATCTGTAGGTAGGGAAAGCCTGCACCACTGACTTGAGAAGCTGAACCCGCCCCGCAAAAGACAACCATCTGTGGGTCCAATGATTAACTTTTGCACGGAGCTTATCAATAATATTCTGCCAAGAACCCTTGGGAAGATGGCGAACAGAAATTGGGAAACCCAGATAAGTCAAAGGGAGAACCCCTATCTGAAACCTTAAGATATTAGCAATTCTTCTCTGTATTGGGCTCGGCGTGTTGAAGAAGAATATGGAAGACTTCTCCTCATTAATCAATTGTCCTGAAGCAACAAGATATATGTCCAACACCTGCCTCAAGTTAGTAGCTTCCCTAACAATAGCCATCCCCATCAGGGCAGTATCATCAACAAACTGCAAATGAGATTGCGGAGGCAAGTCTCCACCCCATCGCCAACCTTGAATGATGCCAAGCTCCACCCTTCTTTTCAACAAATGACCAAGGCCTTCCACAAGAAGCAGAAAAAGATACGGAGAAAGAGGATCCCCTTGGCGCAAACCCCTAGAGGCACCAAAAAGTTCAGAATGATCTCCATTTATCAAAACTGAGAAGGAAACAGATGTGACACAGCTCATGACCCATTGGATCCACTCCTCACCAAAACCAACAGCAACAAGGATCTTCTGCAAAAAAGACCATCTAACCCTGTCATAAGCCTTAGCCATATCCAGCTTAATGAACATAGCCTTCTCATGGGAGTTGTCCATGGAGTGGATGGTCTCCGTAGCAATGACAACCCCATCAAGAATCTGCCGACCTGCCACAAATCCACTCTGTTCCTCCGAAATCAACACTTTAAGCCACTTCTTCAGTCTCTCAGCCAATAACTTTGAGATGATTTTATAAGCCACATTGCAAAGAGAGATAGGCCGGAACTGAGATAACCTATCAGCCCCTTCACACTTGGGTATGAGAGCAAGGAAGGTGGAGTTCAGAGCACGAAGCATCTGTTTATTCCTTTGGGACTCAAGGACAACAGCCAGAAGATCCAACTTTATGATATCCCAGAATTCCTGAAAAAATTCAATCGGGAAACCATCGGGACCAGGAGCTTTACCCTTCTTCATCTGAAACACAATCCCCTCCAGCTCATCAAGAGAGATATCTTTCATCAAATACTCATTCGCCTCCCTGGAGACCAACTGAGGAATACAAGAAAGAACCTGTGCTTCCTCAACAGAGCCCCCTTGTGAATCCTCCCTAAATAAAGTAGCAAAATACTGAGATGCCTCAGCAGAGATTTCTTGAAATGAGGCAAGACGTTCACCCCTATCATTCACCAGAAAAGGAATGGAATTACCATGCCTCCTATCCTTCACAGAATTGAAGAAGAAGGCGGTGTTTTTATCACCTTCCTGTAACCATTCAACCCGGGCCCTTTGCTTCCAATAGATTTCTTCCCGCAATTCAAATTCCTCAACCACTTTCAAAGTCTTAGCCTCCTCCCTTAGAAGATCCTCAGAGGCCCCATTCTCACGAATCAACCGCGTAATATTATTCAACTCCTCCTGTGCGGCCACCTTAGCATGAAAGATATTACCAAAACATCGCCGATTCCACCTTTTAAGCTGATATTTGACAAACTGAAGAAGCTTGGAGAATGTGTACATTGCCGTACCAAAAGTTGGTCTACCAATCCGCCACCACTCAGCCACATAATCATGAAGAGTGGGATCCCGTAACCACATAAGCTGGAACTTGAATGAGGGAGACCGAGGCCCCCGAGCAGAGATAATACTAAGCTTAATAGGCCAATGATCAGAACCTCTCCAATCAAGAATTTCAGATCGAGTGGACCATAAGTTTCCAACCCAATAACAGGAAACCAAGAAACGATCTAGCCTCTCAGCAACACAACTCTCACCAATTCTCCTATTATTCCAAGTGAAGCGACCATTACTAGGTAGAACATCAATAAGATTTAATTCAGAAATGCTATCTCTGAATAACAGAGCAGAAGGCTCCAACCTAGGAATTCCACCTCTTTTCTCAGACAATTCCACAATAGCATTAAAATCGCCAGCCATAACCCACGGATGGTAAGGAGCTAAGCTACGAACAAAACGAAGATGGGACCATAGAAGTTGTTTACCCAGAAACTCAACAGGAGCATACACATTAGAGAGGAGAATACACTCACCAGTCTCATACCAAGAGGCGACAAGGGATATAGAGGATCTAGAGGACATCCACCATAGGGGGAAAATCTTCCGAGGGTTCCAAAAGCAAGCCACCCCTCCAGAAGCACCAAGAGCCCCCACACACTGGCATTCACCATATTTCCACAGCTTAGGAGCCATGGCCAACATATTAGCTACAGATAATTTAGTCTCCTGAAGAAAAAGAACATCCGGAGAATGATTCCTAACTAAATCACGAACAACTTTTGTCGAGGGCCACTGTTCAAGCCCCTTACATTCCATGAGAGAACAATCATTTCTGGGGGCATGAAAAATGTGAATCAAGAGTCTTGACTGACCCTGACTCCACCAAAGTTTCCCCAGTTAATTTAATCTTCTCCATATCCTTTTTCCTTCCAAGCTTGGAAGTCCTGTCACCAACCCCTTTCTTCAGTTCATTTTGCTGAATACCTAAATGAGAGGAGGCCAAAGAGCTCTTCCCCACATCCTTACCACCTTTCAGGGGCAATGGGGAGCCACCTCCACCACTCTTCGAAGCTCCAATAGAAGATTCTTGATCAGTCTGGACAATCAATTGTTGATCCGTATCCATCTGCCCAACCCCAATCTCCTGCACATCCTGCATGGCCTCCAATGGTGGCCCATCCTGTCCTGTACCCAAAGTTCCCTGATCCAAGTTCAGCAATCCCGGATTCACTTCCTCCTGGCTGAGATCATCCAACACCTCAAACCTATTAAAAGTTTCATCATCCTGCCTCTCCCTCAAGGTCCGCTTCTGGCCCCGATTCCTATTGCGAGCCTTAACAGGGACATAACCATCATCTCCATTACCATCACCCGGAATAGGCTCCTTACCATTATCAGTCCTATGAGGATTACGAGAAGGCTGAGAAGGTTGGGGCCCCACAGGCTTAGCCCTAGGGCACCTACGCTGCAAGTGACCATATTCATGACAAAGACGACACCGAAAAGGTAGGGTTTCGTAATCTAGCTGTTGAACCCAAGTATATGATCCAGCACTCACTTCAACAGAATCTGGTAGTGGCTTGCTTAAATCAATTTCTACACAGATACGAGCAAAAGTCATTACCTTTTTATACTGCGTCTGTTGTGAAGACCCAATAGGTTTACCGAGCATTGAAGCCACCAAATGCAACACGTCATCCCGCCAACACTCAACTGGAAACCACGGCAACCGAACCCAAACTGGAATCCGACTCGGTATTGCCTCAGTCGGGTTGAAGCCAGCATGCCATGGCTTGATAAACAAACCCACCTGGTTATAAAAATAGGGGCCACCCTCGAAGACCTTATTCCGATCTGCCATGCAATCAAAAGAGACCATAAAAAAGTTGTTCGCAAGGAGCCTAATCTCCATCTCCCCCTCCGGCATCCAAGTCCGTTGAGCCCAGGATTCCAAAAAATGCAGCGAGACTCTCAAACCCATGAACTTGCAATAAAAAGAGTGCCTTGAATAGTATTCAATATCATCTGCAAGCATTTCCATCGGGATAATCAGCTTCGGTCGCTCTTTGCATCTTTCCAAACACCCATTAATCTTCGTAATTCGGGAACCATTAACCGATCCTAGATCATTCATCTCCATCTCTGAAGAAAACAGCGTATTATCAAAAACATTCACTCCATGCGCCGAAGGCTTCGAACCAAATGCTGAACGGAAATCCAATTTGGGGCTAACCCCAGATGTTTCCCCACCCGGCATAGCAAAAAACAAGATCCCCAGCAGGCATGCAAACCCCCAGGACACTTTAGCAAGAAATGGAAAAAAGAAAAGACCCCAAGGGCAGGATCAAAACCCTTCCACCCACAAGCCACCCAAACAGCAGCAAGAAGGCCTCCAGAAAAGAAAAAAACCCCACCACCACAGCCCCGATAGCTTCAAAAAACCCCCCCCACAACGCAGAAGCGAGCAACACACATAGAACGAGCTAGGGCACGGTCGCCCTAGCTCGGCTTGCAGAGCACGCAAACGCCATTTTCCCCAACATCAATATTGTTCAATCTAAAATATATACTTTAATAAAAAATATAGATTATAATAAATGTAAAATTTAACAAAACTATTCTTTATACATATTAGTTAAAGTTAATAATATAATGTATATAGAAAATAGAATTTAATTTTAAATGTACAATATGTAGTTAATTGTGAAATATATAATAATTTTTTTAAAGTAAAAAAGAAAAGTTTAATGTAAGAAAAAATTATAAAGTAATGTTAAATATAAAGATATGTGTAATGTAAGGAAAACTATAAAAATAGAGATTAGAAAAAAAATAAAAATTATAAACTTAATAGAATTAAATATAATATGATTGAATATTCTACATGTTTTTATTATAATATAGATTAAATTTCAATTATAAATTCAATTTCAAAAATGTTAATAATATCTATCATTTATTACATAATTTTGACTATGTAATTGCAAACCATTTATATTATGTAATTATATCAATATATTGTACAAATATATAAAATGATTATTTTTTCAATGTAATATATAGAGTCAATGTAAAATAAATAAAATATAATAAAATTAAATTTTTTATAAATTAATAATGTTTTTGATAAGGTAAGCAAGGTTTTGAAAGAGCCTAGAACCTTATACAAAGCGAAGAAAAGGAACATAACCAAACACCAACGCCACAAAGTTGCCAATGAAAGAAAGCAAGAGAAACATGTTTTGAAGGGCACTTGAAACCCTCACAAAAGGAAGAGAAACAACATAAACATCGCAACACAATAGAAAGTTGTCAACCAACACCTAGCCACCAAATAACTAGGAGAAAAACAGGTTTGAAGGGGACCAAAACTTTAAAAAAATAGGTTTTAAGGGACCCAAAACTTTTAAAAAGTTGGTTTTAAGGGACCCAAACCCAAACCTCGAGAAATGCTACTAAAGATAAACAATAGTCAACCAATAGCAAAAAATCTCTACATCAGAAGCAGATTCATGATCTTGTAAGCAATCTCCATCTCCACCTCAATAGGAGACAAGAGAGAGCAACCGTAAAGAATCTAGTTAAAGCATCAAAACAACCATTCCAACATCCCAAAACTCTCCACCTCAATAGAAGAGTATGAAGGAAAAATATTTAGCCAAAGGAAATAAAAAAACCCTTGCAACAACACCAATCCCCTCTAGCTAACCCATTCTCCACCTCAATACGAGAAAGATCCACCTCTCCATGTCCACAACCTCCACCTCAATAGGGTTCATGTTTTGAGGACCAAAAAAGAGAGAATGAACAAAAGATTAAAGGGAAGAATTAGTACCCTTAACTCTTAAAATCATTTGGGTTGTTTGGACCAACAATATTCTCAAAAGAGCTTTCAAGATACTCCCCACTAAACACTTATGCAATAGGAGACCAAAAAAATGCACTTCACACATTTGGAGAACCATCTCCCCTAAGAAAAAATAGAGGTCTCATTAAACATGATACCTACGAGCACCTCATTCATAGACAACCACAAACCAATCCAAAAACCATCTAACAACCTTGAACACTAGCCAAAAGTCCAACAACATAAACATGGTCACACCATACACACTCATCCATGGGAAGTAATCCTTACATCCTCTACAATATTCAACATCACAGGGTATGTGTAGGATAATGATGGGCCAAAAAGTGGCAATATTATGGGTATTTGTAGGGTATGTGGCTGACGACCTTTTTTTTTACCCAAAATTGATGAAACGGAAAGGGTTTTTAGAGGAGATTCTTAGCTTTCCATCAATATAAATTATGCTTTAATTTGAATTTAATAAATAATTATTATTCATTTTCTATTAGAATTATGACTAAAGTCAATCGATAGGCTAATTGAAAAACATCTATAACTTTCAAGCGGTATCACATTTTTTGAATCGAAACATCGTCACATTCTATGCTTCACATACTATAGGATTAAAAAAAAAATTGAATTTCATGAAGTTTTGACCAAGTTAAGGTGGTCAGACATACGAGTTTTTATATTTTTTAAAAGTTGTAATAAAAATTCATAATTAATTATTTACTTGGAAAAAATTACAAAAATATGCATCACATCGAGGAAATTAGTCCTCTACTTATATATAAAATCTTATAAAAAAATATTATCATTTTATTACGGTTAGGGTGGTAGACAGACACCTACTTCTTATTTTTCTCTAAAATTTAAGTACTACTCCATTGAAATTTTAAATTTTCACCAAATAGATTTTATTTATTTTTAAATAAACCTAGTAGTTTAGAAATTACATTCAATTTTCTACAGATTCTATTCTTATATATTTTTGAAAAATAGAGATAACTTATTCAATTTTTTACGTCAAGTTGCCTAACACTGATTTTTCTAAATTTTTTGCCACTTAAGGGCCTATTTTTTCCATGATGATTCTGCACATACCCCACAACTAACCTTAAGAAGATTTAAGGTCCATAACACCTTCACAACTCCAGGAAAACTACCTTGTAGCCACAAGCCAAAATTAAAATAGAGAGGAAAAATCACCCCATCCATCTTAACATGGTCATGGAAAGCCAAAAATTCCATAAACTAGAACAAAAAAAACATCCTCTGAAGAATGGAAATCCCCTCTAAAACAAGTCAATAAGAGTAAACCCATAAAAGTGGTTTACAATTTGAGTGATGAAGGAAAAGTGGCAAAAAATAACCCCATACAAAAAAATGGGTTTTTGGGGTTCAAATCAACCCTTTGGTTCAAGTGAAACAAAAAAGGGTTTGAATGAACCCTGGTTCATGCAAAACAATTAAATGCAAGGTGGACCACCCATCCCACCAAAAAAATAATGAAAACCCCTTTTTGAAAGGGGGTTCGAATGAACCCTGGTTCACTTGAACCCTTGGGGTTTTTCTTGAATCCCCCCATAGTTCAAGTGAACCCCTCTTTTCCCACCTCCCTACTCTTTGGCATAAAAAATACCAAAAGTTTTTCCCTTCGAAGCTCTAGTTGAGGATGAAAATGGAGGAGACTTCACAAACCCAACTAGAATCAGGTAGTCCTTGGAACAAGCTATCTAGCAACTATAATTTTAATATGTTTTGGTTTTATTATCTATTTGTTTTTTTTAGTTTTATTAAACATATGTTTTTCACTGAAAATGAAGCTCTATGTTCTACAAATGTGGAAAAATAGAAGATTATAAAAAAAATTGAAAAATATGAGTGCACCAGATATTGAAGTCCTTGATCCAACAAAAAAAGAATTAAATTTTGATACATACAAAAAAAGTTATGCGTTGTACGATCCACCTATGTCTGAATTGTAATTGGTTTGACTTAGAAACTTGATTAAGAAAAAAATATTCAATAAAACACTATCTAGCCAAGTGGAAGCACTAGATATTAGAGTTACAAATCTAAATTTGAAAGAATTAGAATTTTATACTTCATGGAAAAAAAATTATGTGTTATACGATGAGTGTCACTCCTTAAAAATGTTGTTTTATGAAAAAAAATAGTTTTCAAGGGAGATGGAAAAATAGGTGCAACTTGATTCCAAATTTTTTGAAAAAAATATATTTAGAATCTACAGACAAAATGTCATGAAACTCTAGTTTGCATCATCTTCAAATTCCTCATGGTTTAGCCGCTATAGGTGCCCAAAAGTGAATATTTAGTTAGAAAAAAATATTTTAGTGTCCAGTTTGGCCAAAAATTGTAAACCACTATTGTGGGATCACCCATAACCAAGAGCAAGCCTTGTCCTAGAAATGGTCCACTCCCTTCTGCAAACTAACTAGGAAGGAAAGTAAGACATCCTTGATGAGACAAGCCCACAAAACAAGGGTCTCCATAAAGAAGCCCATTGACAGCTCAACAACCTCCACATTCTAGTAGAAAAGATTTCCAACAGGTTGCTACAGAGAAAATAGGAACCACAAAAGCCTAATGGCACGAAGGCCATAACATAAGGAAAATCTAGAAGTTGATCCCATGACAAGCACGAAACACAACTCCAAATTGCAACCAAAAAATGGTAGAAACATTACGTCAAGACCAAAACCTCCCTCCATCAAGAGAGCCAACCAAAGCCCCTTCACCAAGGGGAAAAAATGGGCATGAGAAGAGAAAGTGTGGAGAAGAGACAACTAGAAGTTATCAATGCAACACACATCAAAAAACCACACAATAACCCAAATCTCAAACGTAATAGACATGCAAACATCAAGCCAACATCCCCACAACACCAAAAAGAGCTAGGGAGAAGGCTCAAAACCCATGTGCACCACAAACTAGTAGCATCCCTGAAGGGGCTAGAGAATAGAAGAAACTATTCACAAGAACCAAATCTCCATCTTCATCCTAAATCCATCTCACCATCTCCTGCAACTAAAAAATTTAAACAAGCTCCTTTGTACCTATTGACGCTCCTAGCCTCCATTCAATTTTTATGAGCATATATGTTAAATAGATTAATAATGTTAATATTGTTTGTAATATATTAATTATATTTTTTAGGTGCATATTTAAAATAATATTTCAATTGTAATATTGTTTTAAATTACCTTTTTATTTAAATATATATTGAAACTTAATAAGTTTATTATTTATTTTTATTTTTATTGCTATCTAGATTTTAATATATTTTGACTTTGCATTTATTTTATTATATTCTTTAATATGTTGAATCCCCTCTCATCAAGATTTTTGAGATCTTGTAAGTGGGAATCTCAAAATGTAGATAATTGTCAATGAGTCACAAAGGGAAACACATGATGACGAAATCTTAATATCAAGAAGTATTATGGCCTTTGTACCATAGACTAAAGAATAAAGTGTGAATATAAAAAATCTCTTACTTTTAATAATAATTATAAATATAGCTCACAATTATGAATGTAATTATGCATAAGAAAAAATTAAATCAATTATACTAATGAAATAATTTTAGCAGTACATAAAACAATATAAACATTGAATCATTTAATAATAAATAATATAATTGGGTCAACAACTATGAGCCTCATTTATAATTATGTTAAGTATTATTATGTCATTAAGCCAATTTTGTACTTATACTACATAAACCAAAAGTACAATATAAAAATGATGTCTCTATCTTGAATCTACAAGCTACTTCCTTACAATTTCATCAAAACCTAAAAATTATAAAAATTACTTAGAAAATTAATTTAAGATCTAAACATTCAAAATTGTTAGAAAATAATTTTGTAATTTGTTTACCATCTCTGGTTTCATTGCATCAATTGTTGTTGGTGTCTGATTAAGATCAATAGAAAATAGTAGCATATTTGGTTTAGTGTTTTGTTGATCATTTGAAGCTCCAATACCTTGTGTATTAAATAAATCAACATAGATAAAGAATTAAGAGTACAAATACAATATGTAGCTAATCTAAATAATATTAGCATTCTTAATTACTTGAAATGGTTTGTTGAAATGCTTGAGTGGGGATAACACTATTATTGATGGTTGACTTCCACAAGTTTTATATGATATTTATTTTATTAAGTATACAAAACTAGTTAAAAGTAGAAACAAAGCAATGTTCTATTTAATGAATAAACACATTTAGTAGTTAGAAAATTACCATCTATAATTTTTATTTCATTTGTTGTTTGGTTTAGATCAATAAAGGAGGGCAATCAACATCATCAAATATTCTCTTCATCACCCAAAGTTATAATGTCATATTATTAACATGTAAAATATGAAAAAAAATTATTGCTATGTAATAATAAAATTAATTTTGAATAAATATGCTCACTACATTGATGTCTGATAATAACCCTTTCTTCTTATATTTTTATGCCTCAATAATTGAAGATTTTTTTTTTGTTTCTTTCTACCACTTCTATAGGGGAATTGAAATTCTTCATGCTCAAATAAAATTTTTCATTCAAGTCTTGATGAATGACATTCCTCTTTGATGAATAGAATGACATTTGCGCATTTTCTTGGACTAAACCATGGTGATATTTGTTTCATAGGAATGCTCTCTAAGCTAGGGATCAATATAAATTTGGAAAGGGAAGCAAGAGATGCATACATATACTGACCTTGTGCTAGAGGTGTGGTATGATGTATGATGCTCTAGGTCAGAGAACTAATCAACTACAATGTATCGATCTCAACACTCTCGTTCACAATGGAAGGGATAATCACGTGCTCATATGTTGGTCTAGCAAGTGTTTGTCTCACTAACCATTATGCATTGATACATGCCCCCACTCTATCTTGTGGAGAGTCCCACCTCTATCCTAGAAGTCCCATATCTCAAAATAATTGGGGATTTTATTGAGGACACACTCATAGTAGAGTTTTGTCAAAAAATATTGTGGCACCTCATTGTTGTTGCATGAAGAATGGTCAAATACTATCCACCACCTCTTCCAAAAATGATTCTTTATCCCTTGGTGGTTGCACCAATGGATAGGGAACTTCTTGCCTAAAGGATCTAAAGGTTGATTTGTTCTAAGGTTTGTGAATAGGGAACACAAGTCAAATTTGGAAATTTTTTCATCTTTCACTTGTTTATAGGATAATTTATCTACATAATATTCTCTAAACTCTTGTGTCTTCTCCAACCAACCACTTATTTACTTTCTAGTTGAATCTACATGTGATAACATCGATTCAAGTGATTGAGCAAGCATGTGTTGAACTTGCAAGATCTTTCAACCTTGCAATTAACTCCTCAATTTGTGTTTTGTTATTTTCAATTTCCACCATTAAATTTTCTTGAGTTCCTAGGGAATGTTGAGGAATTGTTGGAGGTGCTTGTTGGGGTTGTTCTTGAGGAGGGATTTGGGTATGAGTTGGATCAAGACTTTGAGGAGGAGAAGGGGGTGCATTATGATCTACTAAAAATTAAATAAATTTACATCAAAAATGTATTAAATTCACTTATTTAATAATAAATTCACACAAAAAATAATAAAAAATTACTTCTTTGACCTCCTTGATGTCATGAAAATATTTTGGAAAATATTTGATGATGATTCAGAGTGGTTTGACCCTTCTTGAAACATGAGTGCATTGTTGAAGGTTTATAGGTATAGAGGGATTTGGGAAAAATAGAAAATAAAATGAGGAATGTTTTTTTTTGTTTTAACTAACTAAAACATGCTCATGTTATAACACGAGCGTGTTTTGGCCTCGTAGTGGTCGAGCCTAAGGCTTGGTCATTCCAAGCCATAATGCAAGTGTGTTATAATGTGAATGTGTTATAACACACCCACATTATGGCTTTTAAAAAAAATTCAAAAAATTGGCTACTTTTTGGCCCCACATCTTTTTGCACCCACCCTACAAATATGAAATGTGGTTTGATGGCCCCCTTTACAATGGAATAGATCAAGTCTGCTACTTTCTCCAACACTTTGAAGGCCCTAAGCCCTGATGGCTTCCATGCTAACTTTTCTTTCAAAAAATTTGGCATATAATTGGTGTTGATATTTTGAATACTATGAAGGAATGCAGGCAACGAAGGACTATGATGAGAGCTTGGAATAAGAATTTTATTTCTCTAGTGCCTAAGTGCAATAACCCCATGTTCTTTGATTAGTTCCATCCTATTTCCTCATGCAATGGAATTTACCAAATTATCTCGAAAGCTATGGCCTCTAGATTGAAGTTATGCTTAGATTCCATAGTTTCTAAAGAGAAAAGTGGGTTTCTCAAGAATATGCAAATTTTTTATGGTATTGTGCTTTCCCATGAGACCATTCACTTCATCAAGTCAAGGAATAAGGAAGGGATAGTGCTAAAAATTGACCTGAATAAGGTTTATGGCCATGTCTCTTGGGACTTTCTTATCGAGGTGATGGAAAAAATTGGGTTTTTCTATAAGTGGTGCTAGGATCTTCTATGTCTTTTGCAATGTTGATAAATGGTGTGGCTATGGATTTTTACATTGTGGTCAAGGGTCTACAGCAAGGAGACCCTTTATCTTCATTCTTATTTTTATCATTACTGAGGTTCTTTGTCATACCATCAAGAAGGAGAAGGATGATGGCTAGATAAGAGGATTATAGGTCTCAAGTGGGGTCCCAAATTTATCCCACCTTCAGTTTGTTGTTGATATTTTTCTCTTTTGGGAATCTTCATCTAGGGATGATTGTAGTATTAAGAAATTTTTGTAGGCTTATGAATTGGTTACAAGGAAAAAATAAACTCTAACAAATCTAGGATCTTCCTTTTAAAGCTTTTTTTGTGCAAAGTCTCTTGAAATTCAAAGAATTTTGGGTTTTGAGACTAATTATCTCCCTAGTTCTTAATTGGGGATGCCCTTGGTTGATAAGTGAACTTAAAAATTTGGATGGAGAAAGGTGGTGGATAGGGTGCACAACAAGCTTTCTGCCTAGAAGGGTGAGTGGTTTACGCTTGTGAGAAGAATCACTCTTATTACTTGGCTACCATTGTTGTTGTTCCTGTTTACTCTATGTCTTCTTTCTAGATTCCTAGTACGGTTGCTAAATTGCTTGTGGCCTCTTAGAGAATTTTTCTTTGGAGGGGTTCAACTGAGTTATTCAAGTATAATTTAGTCAAGTTGGTGGAGGTGTGTATCCCTAAAGGTTTGGGTGGGGCTGGTTTAAGGAATCTCAAGAAAATTACATAGCTTTGGGTACTAAACTAGTTTGGAATGTTTACAAGGAGAAGGACAAGTTTTGGAGCAAGGTTGTGGAAGCCGAATATTTTTAGAATGTCCTTGAAAGATCTTTTTGACTGCTATATTGTCCTAGCTAGAGTGTCCAACATTTGGAATTTCCTAATAAGATGTTGTGAGCTTATCAAGTCTGATGCCATGTGGAGAGTTGGGAAAGGTCTAATAAAGATCATTTTTGGAGGGATTCTTGAATTGAAGATTGACCCCTTTGGTCACTTCCCCTACTACGCCCCCTTGCTAATGTTTTTTATACTAATATTGGGAGGATGGTTGAGCATTATTTGTGTGGGAAAGTGGGGAAAAGGAAATATATATCCTTGATTCTTCCTAGAAATGAGCTATTTGAGAGGTGGAAAGAGATTCATGAAAGGTTGAATATGTGGCCATTATCGAAAAAGGAGGATAGGATAATATGGAAAGGTAACAAGGTTGGCTATGTTTCCGCTGCATCTACTTATAATGTGCTTTACTTCCAGGGAAACAATATTAGTTCTATTATTTTAAAGAGAATCTAGGATAATATGGGGCTCTTGAAAGCCAATGCCTTTTTTGAGTTGCTTGCACAAGTAGGGCACTTACATGGGATAGGTTGTAGATGATGGGGTGTGATGGTCTCTCGAGGTATGTTATGTGTAAGGCTAGCAATGAGGATAATGATCATTTATTCCTTCTTTTCTGGTGGTTGGGAGCTCTGGAGTAGATTGATCAATAAATGGGGATTATTATGGGTTACACCTTAGAATGTGTCGATGTTAGTGAAGGGTTAGACTCTCAAGATTGCTAGTCTAGGTCTGAAGTTCATTTGGAAAGCTACCTAATGAGAACATAAATTATCTCATATTTTATCAAATAAAATCATCTATTTCTTCCTAATGCATTAGTGTTAAAGTGGATTTGAGTAATGATTGAAAGTTCTTTCTAGCTTGTTTAAAGTAGAATATAAAGTAAATGTTTGATTTATTTTTAGTAATTAAATGTGATCCAAATTACCTCTAATATGCCTCAGTGAAGTGTTTAAGATGATATAATGTAGATAAATGAGTTATTAAATAACTCATGGTAAGAAGGAGCTTCATAGACACTTGCAGTAGAGAGCTCTAGACACTTAAAGTAGTTAACTTCTGAAAGCTTTAGAAGGATTTGAAGAAATAATGAGAAGATAGAGAAGACTCCTAGAACACTCCTACATTCATGCAAAATTATGGAGCATCATTCATTCCTAAATTAATGGGATGATTACTTGTTTCATGTTGAGTTTTAAGATCTCTCATAGTTATTAAATTTCATGCTTCCTTCTTCCAACCAAAGATAACTCAAGTTACCACATCACTCAAATGTTGTTGCAAGATTATAGCATGTTATTCATGATAAGGATCAATGATTTGGTTGACTGAATTAAAGAATAATTCCTTCATTCATGTTCAACACTTGAAGACTTCCTAAAAAATCAGGTGCCCAAAAATTGTGAAAAATGTAGTCTCAGTAAAATAACAATATCTCACTCATTTCTCAACAGAATTTAAAAATTCAAAATGATCTGAAAATTAGATTTGAAGGGATAAAAACCCTTTTGAGAATTTGACATGATTTGTAGTAGGGAAGGATTAGTATATGTCAGAAAATGACTGAGATAAAAGTGGCATGATGGAGGATAGCAACTTCAATTTTCTTAAAGTTTTGTAAACAACCCCTCAAAATCAAGACCTTGGATCCACATTCTTAGTGGATTGGTTGGATAGATATAGAATATAAATTATATAAATACAATGTAATCATTTGATCAAAGGGAGGGGATTAGAAAAGCTTGTTTTAGCCTAAGGAAATAGGATAGATCTAGTGTCATTTTCCAACAATGTATTTCCAACTTTCTAGAGTAAATTTAAATTCAAGAAAGCTTTTCATTTCCAGCAAGTGTGAAGTAGTTTAGAATTTTAAATTCTTGCAAATTTTCTTTAGATTAGTTCCCTTTTATGTAAATTTCCTTTCATGCAAATAAGATTTATTTTTGCAAGTAGAATAGACGTAGAATAGATTGTCAAGCAAGTTTTCTACTTTCTCTCTTGCAGACAACCATGGTCACTGCCTTGGATTGATAAATTAAATGATGAGGATTACAATGACCCCATCACTACCCCTACAATTTTATTTTAGAAATTATGGCTTGAGCACAATAGGATGACCTTTTTAGATTAGGAGAGAGGGATTGATAGAATTTGGGATAGGTTTGAGAATATGCTCGATGAGCTTGGTAAGGTGCATCATAAGGAGGATCAGAGGGTGTGAGAGGAAGAATTGTTTTGGGCTGATAAGTGGCCTAGGTTCAACTAGATAGGTGGGAAAAGAGGTAAGGATGATATTTGACTTGTCAAAGAAGCTAGAGGAATGTGGTCATGCCTGAACCCGAGGTGTATTAAGAATTTTTTTGATGGGGCCTCCAAGGGGAACTTGGGTAGAGCTACTGGGGGTGGGTTGTTTAGGGACCGCAAGGGTCAATCATTGGGTATATATGCCTTGTATTATGGGATAGCCACCAACAACATCATTGATGTTAGAGCTCTCTAGAATGGGCTACAAATTTTAGTAACAAGGGTTGGAAGAATCTTTGGGTGGAAGGAGACACTAAAATTATCATCAGAATTATGAATAGAAGTTGCTTGAAGAATTGGAGGCTTGAATGGCTGCTCAATGAATTTAAATTTCTCACTCATGGTTTTGATAATGTGAAATTCTCTCACATATTAAGAGATGTCAATAGAGGTGTAGATTGGACAACCAATAAAGGAATCAAATTGGTCAAGGGTAATAACATTGAGCTTAGATGGAAGAAGTTCCCTAAGGATGTGTTTAGGCTACTGCAAGAAGATATAAAAGTACACCTTCTTGAGTGAGAAGTGTAATGGCTATGTAGCCTAATGTTGATGTTTGATTGGTTGGTCTAGCCGATTTTCCTCCCATTGTTATTTCTATCTTCTTTCCTTGTTTGTATGCATTGGAGCTATTTCTTTTCCTGGTGGCGATGGCTGATTATCTACCTTTTTTCTCAATCAGTGGGATGGGTATTGTTTTATTGGGCTCTTGGACCCTTTTTCAGGTTTTATATAACAAAAAAATACAAAAATTAAATTAAATTTAATAATAAAATAATAGACAATACATATATTTACATGGTAAAACCTTGAAAATATGCTAAAGAAACATCCATGGGGCAAGGTATCAGTATTCTTATTGCTCAAATAAATTGATTACAACCTTCACACAATTGCTTCTCTTCAATTACAATTCATTACAATGATTTTACACTAAAGGTAGCAATATATATATATATATATATATATATATATATATATATATATATATTATCTTCAACTTGAGTTAAACTTAGAAAAAAATAGCTTTGTTTTTATTTCTTTATTTCTTTTGTTTTTAAATCTTTATCTTTTCCAAAGATAATATCTTGCTTTATTTCTATTCTTGTTGTCATTATCCAACAATCTCCACCTTGACAATAATTTACTTGATACTTGCACATGCCCATTCATCACCTTTTCTACAAGCCAAGAGAAGTCAAACTTCATTTCAACTTCTTTAACTCTATTGGTTTTGTAAACATGTATACACAATTTTCTTGTGTATGAACTTTCTCAAGAGCTACTACACCTCCATTAATAACCTATCTTACAAAATGGTATTTAATCACAATATGCTTAGACCTACTATGATAAGATGGATTTTTAGATAGATGCAT
>VDFB02374903.1:0-10374 GCA_007258455.2 Sequoia sempervirens
ATAATATTGGTCAATAGTGTTTGATTTGCATTGAAAATTTACTTGTAAATTTGGGCCAACTTTGTGTATATGTTTTATATTTCATATTTTATTTTGGCTGACGAAGTTGTTGATGTAAATCCATGCTGCGGATATATAAGAGTAGTTGTTTGTGCGAAGTTAAAGTGTGTATAGAAGGCAAGAAGTTCCAAAGGAAGAGAAAGTGTGCGAACAATGATCTAATCATTCGATTGCAGAGCAGAGTGTGAAGAAGTTTGAGCGAAGTGTGAAGGAGTTTTTCTATGCTTAACCAGAATTGTAATCAAGGTTTTGATGAAGCTATTTTCTCAGTTCATACCCTGCGGATCTAATCCAAATTCTTGTAAGACAGTGTGTCTTCTTTTGGTAGTGAGCCCTCTTGTATTTGAGCAGTGAGCTCTAGGTAGTGTGCTTGAATGCATGTGCATTCCCATTATTCTTCATTATACTTTTAACAAGGTATAATATTGTGGACTGACATCCATCATGGTTTTTCCCCTAATAGGGTTTCCAAGTAAAAATCTTGGTGTTCTCTATGTTTCTGATGTGCTAATTGTCTCTGATTTATTGTTAGTTCATTAGATCTGAGATTAAGTAAAGTTAAGTTTGAAAAGTTTAAATATTCTGAGACAATTGATTCACCCCCCCTCTCAGTTGTTTGTCCTTGTTTTTCCAACAACAACCCAACATTTTCCCCCTCTTGCTTGTGTGTAGGTGAACACATGCATGGAGTTCACTGGAAAACTGGAGCTTTAGTGAGTCGACATTCGTCACCCTTGTCTTCATTTACTTTGTCATTTATGTAGTTACTTTTCTTACTTTATCATTCTGTTTATTTCATTAAAACTAGTTAGCTAGGCAGTTAGTAGGTTCTTTGGAATTTTATTCTGTACTTTACGTTTTCTGGCCATACGGGCACCAACACACTAGAGAGATGCTAACGTGTTGCACTATCGTCCTAGACCCGTGCTACCGTCCTCAGATAGAGAGTTGTCTAAGGGTAGTTTGAACTCTAAAAATAAGCTTGTCTAGCCCCATTGAGACTCTTATATCTGCAGAGTGACAAAAGAACTTGAGAGTGCTCTTCATTGTTTATTTTCATCCCAAAACATCTATTAGCTTGAGTTAAGTTAGGGAAGCCCTCCGCTCTCGGCTCTCCATGAATTGGAGCCTTGGTGTAGTTGGTCCCTCTCTCTTACAGGAGTGTGCTGAAATAACATGAAATATAAATCAAATCATCATGAGACAAAAAGTAATCAACCACATGATAAAATAAATAATTATTACTATAGTCATTAATAAACATATCATCAATAGCACAAAAGCCACAATAAAGAGAAGGATTGTCATGATCTACACATAGGTAACAAAATCATGTAAATTTAACACATATTTATTGATAACGCTAGGGTCCTCAAGGCAAGATGAAGTAAGAGAGACATGAGTAAGAGAAACCATAAGTCAAAAAGAAAAGATAGGATGAGATGTAGAAAGGATTAGTTCACTAGGTATATCGACATCACATGAAGGAAGATCCCTATATGTATCATGAGAGGTTAGAGCAAACATATCATGTAAACATAATTAGGAGAGATGGTTGAATATAATATGTCGCGATGCTCTTGTACACTTGCATCACTAGTCATTTGAAGAGTAGAAGCATCATGAATTTCATGGAGGAGTGAAGTAAGTTTGTCTAAAAGAAGGGAAAACAATAATAAATCATATAAAGGAGGAAAAGTTAGACATATGATAAAATGACACTTCTATAGAAAATACACCTCCATCAATAGGATAAAAATAATATCAAGGATAGATGAATCACAAATAGTAAATCATAGGAACATATTAATTTTTGTGACATATGCATGAATAGAGGTTAAGGACAATGGACTGTGAGAATCTGTGATAAAGGATATGTCAATAATGTAAAAATAAGGTTGGTGTGAGGGGATTGAAGAGAGATCAAGCAATATAAGCCAGGGGCTTGATGTAAATAAAACAATGATAGGCACATAAGGGTGGATCCAAATCATAATCAGATATGAGATGAAGGATTAAAAATTAAAAGAAAAAGATTTGAATACCCTAATAAAGCAAAAGAAAACAATAAATCATGTAAGAGAATGTTGGGTTCATCCATAAAATGTATGAGGATAAATAGAACACCTACATTAATTATTTTAGGGAAATTAAATAAATGCATACACAAAAACACTATTAACCTAGACAATATAGTTGGGATTAATAATTAAAATTGAAATAAATATACCAATTAAATAAGAAGATATAGACGCTTTACTTTAGGACCAATGATGAAGTGATGTTGGTGTTATTTAAGATTAGTTTGTTACTATTGTAAAATTACCTACCTTGATTTGATGACTATCTCAAAGTTTGAGCTAGTACAAAAAATGTATATTAATTTCATGTGCATCATGTTCTATCTTGACTATTGTGTGAAATTAAATTATGTAGCATGAGACTAAATTGACAGAATGTGCGCTAAGAATTTTTTTTCCCTTCTTCTCAATATAAGAATTCGCTAAGGTGATGTTTACAAACACCTTTGAGGAGCTTGATGACTAAATAGGTGATTGTGTTATCCTATGTCAAACCCCTTCTCTGATTAGATTAGTGATGATTAACAATATCAAAGGCAATATTTGCAAACATGCAAACAACTTATATGAAGACACCATTCTTTTATTCTTTTATAAATTGAAGTGTGCTCTAATTATTACCTTTTCTTTAATATCCAACATATATTCCTTATGAATTAATTATATGGATGAATATGTTTTAAATACCATGATTAAATAGCACTTCATACAAACATGTGTTGAGTCAACTCATAATGACCATTACAAAGCAGTAAGAAAACAAATAAAATTAAATTTATAACACTATAAATTCAAATTCAATCCACATACTTTAAAATTAAATTAAGTCAAAATAATAATTTTGAAACATTAACAAAAGTTATAAAAAAGTTCAAGCAAAAATAAAAATACATTAACAAAAAATATAAATAAGAATATACATGATGTTTTGTGTATAGCTGACCAATAAGGCGAGTCATGAGCTTAAATATTTTTTATGGGAGTGGTCTAATGATAACAAACAATCCTTTGGTTAACTAGTCCGAGAGGGTTATAATTTGTCTTAATGTGGGTGAGACTAGTAGTTGTTCATTAGAAATCCATAACAATGTGCTTGGCATACAACTTGTGTGGAGAATATTTGATAATCGTGATGCACCATGGTGCAAAACTCTACAAAAATATCTCAATTGTGATGATCCCAAAATAATTATCACAATCACCAATCCCCCTTTTGGGTCTCATATATGGAAATTCATGTTATAGATATATTATCATAGACCACCTTTCATGGGTTATCACTAATGGTAAATCAACCTCTTTTTGGTCAAACTATTGGAATAGGCATTGGCTGTTGGTGGGGTTCCCAAAACTTGTAGAGTGCAAGGAGATTCTTGAGGATGAATGGGGTGGAAAATTGGTAGATTATGTCATACAAGTTGATAAGGAGAATGGACTTGAATGGGTTTGGAAAGATTTTAGTTGGGGAACCATTTCTTGTATGGCCAAAGGTATCTTTTTAGAGGAATATAAGAAACAAAGGGTGCTATTTCATTCATAGATGATAATATCATACAATGTGGTTCCAAATTGGGTGGTTACTCAGTTAAATTAGGTTATCAAATCCATAATTTTCCTTTATTAAAATCTAGCCGGCCTTGTTCATTATCTTGGGATGCAAAGGTCTTGCCCAAGGCTAGAGCTTTTACTTGGGTTGTGCTTCATACATATATTTTTACTGGAAAAAGATTACAATTGATTGGATTTTTAGGCCCCTCTCATTGTCCTTTATGTTGTGAGGATAAGGAAACCATTGATGCCCTTCTAATTTGGTGTCCTTTTGTAATGAATTGCTAGCCCCGACCCTTGAGAAAATTTGAGTGGTTTAGGTGCTCCGAAATGACATCAAATGGATTCTTTTGTAGTTGGCCTATCTTGCTCAACAAGTCTAATTGGTTTGAAATTTGGTTTGTTAGTCCACCTATGGTCATATAACATATTTAGAAGGAAAGAGTGTGGTTGTCCATCTCAAAAGTGTGCAATAAAATTGAAATTGGTATTTGTGAATTTCTCAATGCAAAGTTAAGAAAAACAAAGCCTATACCTTTCTTCCAATGGGATGAAAAAATTATGAAATCATGAAGCCTTTTGGGTATTTCTCTTTTGATTCTAACAACCTTAGGAAAAAAGGCCAAATAGATGACCCCTCTTAGGGGGTGATTCAAACTAAATTTTGATGATGCCTCTCGAGGGAACTTGAGCGCTTCTGGTGTTGTTTACATCCTCAAAGATGGTAATAGTAATTTGATCTAGGATCTTTCAAAAAAAATCCCTTAGGTTTCAATAATGGTGCTGAATTTAGGACTCTGTGGAAGGGATTGAAGTTGTGTGGTTAGAAGAACTTCACTTCTATTTATATTGAAGGTGATTCCAAGCTATTTATAGATGTAATTATTTCACGCAATCAGCAATGTTAGAAGTTCAAAAAATGGGTTGGTGCAATTATTCTACTTCTTGAAATTTTGGATAACTTCTCTATCACTCGTATCTTTCAAGAATCAAATAAAGTTGTGGATTTTCTAGCTAATTATGGTGTTGAACTTTAGGATGGATCAATTATTTTTGATGTCTTGGACCGTTGGCCTAATTTAATTAAAATTCCGGACAAAGCCAAGATGGTTTGTAGGCTCCACAGTATACAAATTGTTTATCTATATGATGGGTTGTCTCATGTATGGCTTGTCCTTAATGATGGATGGATGGTTGCATTGTGTTGTCTTCATTGTATTTTTTGATGTTGGCTTTGGGTTTGTTTAGTATGGAGAAATGTTATGTGATCAAAAGGCAACACTATCAATGTATTTCAAAGCTTCTTTCAACATGGCTAGGGAAATCTATTTTGTTTCTAGTCTTGTGCTTGATACCTCTCTTCTAGTATCTTGTGCCCTGTTGTTAGTGGATATTCTTGACAAGAAGTTTTATGCAAAAATTGTGTCAAATTGATTTGAGGAATGAAGCAAGGAGGTTCTCGCAATTTTCAATACAAGTGCTTTGCTAGGCATATTTTTGGGTACTTTTTAATTAGTTGGAATTGTGGTAGATATTGGATTAATTTATCTTCTACACAATAATTTCTAACTATCTTTAGCTTTAAAAAAAAAGACTATTTTTTCTTTTATTTTTATTTTTGAGAGCTACCTCTTGATAATATCTTGCCATAAAAATAAAAATTAAATAAATAACAATTAAACCATACACAAAAAATACACTTACTAATATTTTTAAATATATTAAAATATTCCACACCAACCATGAACATACATTAAAGCACATAGAACATGGTTTCTATAGCATTATCATAAATGTTGTACTGTTAACCTAATTTAGTTACACCTAAATTAAATACAAAAATATTAACTTACGTTAATTAACCTTCTGGGCAGATTACAAAAAACCTTCCAAAAAATAAATAAATTATGGCCGTTCAGCAGCTAAAAACTTGCTGCTGTTTGCCAGTTTGAAGTATACAAGAAAATAGAAACATCTTGAAGCAGATGGCAAGTGTTTGACAAAAAGATCAACGTCTGATTTGATAGGGTTCAGATCGAGCAAATTAATCTTTAGGGTTTTAATTTGAAGATCAACAATGGCGACGAGGTCGAGCTCTGGATTGGCGTATCCCGAGAGATTTTACGCAGCGGCTGCATATGCAGGCTTCGGAACATCAGATGTTTCTTCTTCCAAAGCTGCTATTTCCCGCTTCAAAAATGAGATCGCATTACTTCTTTATGGACTTTACCAGCAAGTAAGATTCCAGTTTAATGCCAAAGTTGTAATTCGAAGTTTTCCCGGCATTTTTTCGTTGGATCTGCCATTCATCTGTTAATTTAAATTGTTCATCGGAAGACCTTTGCAAAACTTATCTTCAATTTGGGTGAATTTGGGGAATTTAAAGTGAGATCCGACGACAAAATAACCGACATAAGATTTCCACTGTTATAAAAATTAGAAAACATGATTCTCGAAAAAACAATGTTGATTTTTTTTATAACGTTTGGAATAACTCTTCGTGATGTATCATCAGCATGATAACGATGCTTGTGGATTGACGATTAAAGTTCCTCATATAGATAAATCTAGAGAAGTACAATGATGCCTCATTGAGATGTTAAAAATGGGAACTGGGTTTTTTGATCTTGATCTGGCTGGCTGTTATATACTCTATGTGAAAAACAGAACTAATTATTAGTTTTACAGGTTCATAGGAATTAATAACAGTATTAGTAAGAGTGAGGAATCCAAACACTAAATGCATTATTTTGGATTGGTAAATTTTAATTTTGGGATGACCTTCGGCTTAGATTCCACATCTGAGGGGTATCTCTTCTGTAAAATTGATCTGAGTGCTGAAACCGGTCTTGTCTATTGGGGTATACATCACACCCAGCAAGTTGGATGTCTCATTTTACCTCAATTTTAACACTTTATCATGTCTCATGTGGATTTGAACTAGGGGCTCCACTTAGGAAGTTATATGATTTAACCATCTGAGCGCATCTCACTGGACACCTAAATTTTACTGCACTTTTCTACTAATTAATGTTAGAGGATATTTCTTGTGTTAATCTGGCGTGACGCAGTAAACATGATATGGAAAACAACCATAATTCTCCATTTTACTCAATTATTAGTTTAACAGGGCAAGGGTGAATACCTGCACTACAAACAAGAGCAAGATTTCTAAAATTGACTCCTCTTTTTAACTCTTATGTTAGGGCGATTTTTTAATCTTGATCCTGTCTTTGGCAGTGAATGATCTCTGGAAAACAAACCTAATTCTTTTAATCTATTAATTAACCTAGCAGGGTCTTGGTAAACAATAGTACTTTAAATAAGAGCAAGGAATTAAAAAACTGGCTGCTCGTTTTAATTGTTAATGTAGAGGAGAATTTCTGATCCTGGTCGATCCTTTTTAGTCAATATGTGGATTATGACTGTATTTCATAGTTAGTTTAATAGTATCATTTTAAGTGGTAGCATTGCCAACAAGAAAGAGTAAGGAATTTTAACCTTTACCACCATGTTCTACATTTATTCTAGAGGAGATTTAAAAGTCCGAATCTGGTCCTTTATAGTAAACAGTATGTGGCAAATAACCCTAAGTTGTCATTATATGCAAATTTTAGATTAAAATGGTCTAGTAAATGATAGCTTGCAACTGAGAACAAGGAGTTTGGAAGGTTGCTTTTTTCTTTATACTTATGATGTGGCAGTTTTTTTAATCTTGATGTGGTAGTTTGTAGCAAACAGTTTTTAGAAAAAAGAAAAAGCCACCATTTTATGTGATCATTAATTCAACAGTGTCCAGTGATTTCAACTACTGCTGATTGGTCTTATTTACTCTTTTTTACATGTGTTAAGAGGTTACATTTTTCCTGGTCTGGTCTCTTTTAGTAAACATTATGAGGAAAAAAAATTTAACTCTCCATTTTATCCTTTTATTAGTTTATCAGGGTCATGATAAGCATCGACTCTGCAAATAACAGCAAGGAGTATGAAAACTGATTTTTTTTTTTTTTTTTTTAATATTTACGTTATGAGACATATTTTATCCTGATATGGTTCCATGTAGTTTGTTATTCAGTTCTTAGTTTAACAGTTTTGCATTTCCCAGCACGTGAATCAGAACAAGCAATTTGATAATCAATTGCTCTTTTTAACATTTATGTTAGGGAAGAAGTTTTTTATCGGAAACACTTAAATGAGCTTTATATATTAAACATTATATAAATAAAAGTACACAAAAGAAGGTTTACAATGACTGGTTGTTATTCACAGCCTGGCATATACAAGTGAGAAAATAGCAAAAATAAAGGCATCAAGCCAAACCACTAAGCACATGCAGCCACATGAAGAGGAGGGGGAAGTGGTCATCTTGTCGGGAAACCAACCAAGGGGAAGGCTCATAGGAGGGAGGATTAGGGATCTCCCAGCCATCTTTGGAATCTTGGATTGCAAGTGGGATTGACACTCCCTAGCTAGGAGGCAGAGGGAGAACAAAAGTCTTGATGCCACTCGACACAGGCTGAGTAGATTTGTCTTGAGGGAAGGTATCCAACTCCTTGTTGAGAAGGAGGTGGCAAAAAAACAACCTTGGTTGTGTGAATGCTTTGCTGCCTCAATGGCTGGAGGTGGCCTTCTTTGGGCTGGACCATCAGGTTGAACTCTGTTCTTGGTACAGGGTGCATTTCCCTAGTGATTAAGGTTCTAGAGATGTTGGATTTCCAGTGCCATCTTCTTTGCTTGCGCCTGAAAATATGTGGAGGTAAGCACATAAATTTTCTCAATAAGAGAAAAAGAACAATCAATAGCCTTGATATTAAAAATAGCATTATTTCTAGGCTTCTGGAGCTGAAACAAAAATCTTTAAAAATGTTTCAAATTCTAGCAATATATGCTGGCCAAGAGGCTGTATTCCCAAGTAGAGCAGTTCTCTAAGAAAACAAGCTTGGAAAAAATGGCAAAAAAGGTTGTGAATCCATTTTCAAGCATCTTGGGCTAAAGGTCAAGTCCAAAACAAATGCTTGAAGGTTTCCATTCTATGATAGGTAGGACATCTTCGATGAGCAAGTCCAATATAGAGAAGTCTTTCTCCAAGAGGAAGCCCTTGGTAGATTAGATGCCCAAAAAATGAGCAATTCTAGGTTTGGGTCTTGACTGCCACACATGTTTAAGCCTATGGAGCCAAGTTTAAGAGGAGAAATTCAATCCCCATTGCCTTTTGAGCTTGCAAAGGTAGGAGGAAAAGGGTTGAGAATCTTGTAGAGGAGCTCAAGAATGTAATTCTTAGAGTGTTGTAAAAATTCCACCTCCAATCCTTCCACCAAGCTAGAGTTGGTTGAAGCCCCAACTTTGTGGTGTCAAATTTCCCTCACTAGTCTTTCCACTAGGCAAGAGTAGGATGAAGCCATAGCTTGTGAGGCATAACATCATGAACAAGTTCTTGAATGTGATGGATGGAATGTAAATCAAAATTAGGAAGATGAATTTTTTGTTGCATAGTAGGCTACAAGGTCCAATATTGAGAAGAGATTAAATCTTTCATGGTATAAATGGATTTGTGAAATTGAGCTGAAGAACTTTGATTTCAAGTGTTTCTGCCAAAGGCAACTTGGGGCAACTTGGGGCTATTGATAATTGGAGACCACCAAGGTTTTGGTCATTGAAAGAAAGACTAGTTTTGAAACCAGATAGCCCATTTGAGGAAAAGCTTCACTACCTTGAAGGCATTCCAAATTCTCTAAACCACAAAAGAACCTTTAAACTTGATAGGGGCACTAGTGATAAGAAGAGTGTTGAGGCCAATTTCTTGCCAACATTTTTTGTTGTAAGGTGAACCAAAGGAAATAAAGTGTTTGAGAAGAATCTTTGGGGCATTCAAGCCATGAATGGATCAAGCTACCCACTTAGAATAAAGCACAACACTTTGTCTATAAACATCAATAAGCCCATTCCTCAATTTGCTATTCAAGAACAAAAAAAAGTGTGATTTCTTATATATAATTCAAATTTTCTAAAAATATAGTTCGAGTTTTATGAAAATATAGTTGGAGAACAAGCTAACTTTAAGTTAAGTGTAAGAAAACATGTAATATGTCAATAAAAAAAAAAAATTAATATAACTATTTATTACGCTAAATGTGTTCCCACTATGAACAAGGTGACCTAGAATAGCGTATCGACGGCTATCTTGTGTCCATATCAATGCAAGACAATTAAACGAATCTCAGTCGTTCATCAATTTTCGTTATTTTTTCGACTGTTATTCACCATTTTTAGTTGCTTTCGTGTCAAGATCTTAATAATGAGCACATTTAGGTTTTAACAATACGACATCCTTTACCCTACGTAGTTAAGTATATATCATCATAATTAATATATAATGTATATTTTATTTAATAAAAATATAAATTATAAATAATATAATTATATTATTTATTATTATTATATATTATATTCTTTAACAAAACTATTAAATATATATATTAGTAATTATTATATTTTTATATAAGACAAAACATTCAATTGACATAGAAAGCATATCCAATGCCCTAGATTTATCTAGGGCTAATTCATTCAGTAATGAAATAGAGGGCAAATAAAGCATATCCAATGCCCTAGATTCATTGACTGGCTCTAATTCATTGAGTAATGAAATAGAGGACAGAGAAAGCATATCCAATGCCCTAGATTC
>VDFB02374905.1:0-43998 GCA_007258455.2 Sequoia sempervirens
TACACAAGAAAGAACCCATGAGAAATAGGATTTATCTATATGATCATTCCCATTAGAGTCCAATCTCATCTTATACACCTCCCAAGTTCAAGGGAAGAATTGAGACTACATCTTTAGTAGGAGAGGAAGAAGTTGAACCAAGGCCTCCTAGATTTGTAGTAGTATCATCAAGAGCACCAATCCAATCTTGCACTACATCCACAAAGGATGTAGAACCTTCATAGTTAGTCACCAAGACCCAACAACAAAATCAATGAAAACAACAAAAGGTGAAAGTAGTGGCCACCATAGTTATGATGGTAGGATAAAGGCCAAGTGGCCAAAAAAATTAGGAGATCTCCCAAATAAAGGGATAGTCTACCACTTTTGCCTCCTCATCAGAGAATACACTAATAGAAAAAAGGAAGCTATATTATAGGCTATCACATGTGGTGATGACAACCCAAAATAAGAATATAAGAAGAAAAAGATAGGAAAGGTGGATGAACCATAAATAAAAGCTAGATCTAAACACAAAATAGAAGGAGAAAAGAATAAATATAGTCCAATGCTTTTGCAACATAAGTATTCCTTTCCCCTCTTCTCCTCAATCTACAAACCAACTACCTCCTCCTCTTAATTCATGATAACTTACCCTTATGTCCTCCCTAGTTCTCATTCCCTTGTTTCCTTCCTCTTCCCCCACTTAATTCCTTTCACCTTAATCTACCCAATACCTTCCCCCTCCTCTTCATTTTTGACCAAAAAACAACAAGTCATGTAATTACCTGCACCATTCTAATGCCTTCCACAATTTAATACTACTCACAACTCCCTTCCCTAGCTGGTTACACATCTCAATTCCCACTAGTTGATGACTATCATCTCCTCAAATATCAATTTACCTTCCCCTTGCATAGTAGGTAGCCCTAAAAACTCTTATATTCTCCATGGAGACCACTAAATTATTGTAAGGTGTGACTATGATAAGAAATAATTTCACTTATCAATAGTAGATGAACCACATACAAGTAGTCACATGACAAAAAGAAGCAAAAGGAAAGTGGAAAGTAGATTCTACCATCCAAGACACCAAGTAACTAAAAAAATTATGACCTAGTGTAGGATGTCATGCATTTTTCCCACTTCACATTACTAGTAGAAAAGCTCAAAGGCCAAATGAAAGCCTCAAACTACCAAATAGAGGCTATCAACATCAACATCAATGATTGACAAGTAGAAAGGAGTATCTCCAAGAAGGTACGAAAGTAGTTGATTCCACTCTAATTTACATAGAGAGGAGATTCAAGAGGAAACATCAGGAGCTAGAAATAACCAAACCAAATATCCAAATTTTCAAGGTAAAGATGAAGGTCGTAGAGGGTCAAGTGACAATAGTACTAGAGAGGGTCATAAACATTAAGAAATCACAAGCCAAGTTTTTCAAGTAGTTAGTTGAATCTCAAGTGTAGATCATGAAATTGGAAATAAATATCACTATAACTAAGGTTAAAAAGAATCTAAATGAGGCCACCATCAAATATCTCAAAAATCAAATAGAAGACCTAAAGGCTCAACTCAAATAGGAGAAAACTATCTCCTATATGCCACCACCTCCACCACTCAAATGGAAAATATGATTAGGCAATAAAACCAATTTCATTGGTTAGAAACCTAGAGGCAAACTTAGACTCAAACAATAGAGGAGCTAATTGAGAAGGGAAATGACTTAGAGGAAAAGTTGGATTCAATTGAAGAAGAAATTAAGTTAATCTAGATTGGAGTCAACAAGTTGAAGCTATTAGTGGGATCCCTTGAGTTAGTCAAAGCTCTTCAAAGTACCTAGTAGAAAAAAATTTAAGAGCTTTTTCCCTTCTTTTGAACCAACATCCCAATTCCTAGATTTTGCAAGGATGTTGCATGACACGATCAAGAAGTGGATCATATCCACAAAGGTTGTTATCTCCCACATGGTTGATGATATTTGGACATGCTTCTAGAATTTCAACATGGTTAGCATGGCCCAAGTAGTAGTTGTTAGCACACAAGTAGCATTTAAACCTCCTAGAAGGAAACCAATGTCTTGGATAAGGATATAATTAATGAAGAAGTGTAACTCAAGATAGTGGCAACATCAATTTAGGGCATCTAGGCCCAAATTCAATATTGACTTGGTAAGACCAACTTTTGCTATTTAATGGAGATAACAAGAACTTTACAACTCCTCACCTTTAAGACTAAACCATGAAGAAAATGTATGATGAGTTCAAGTTGGACAAATTATCCCCGACATTGCCCATAGATGATATGCTAGTTATTCTCAAGCTACTAGCATAATTGAGGGGATTGGTGAAGGCTACATATGCTCAAACTTAGGAGATATCATACAAGTAGACCACTAAACTAGAGTGATGATATTAGTTGCTTCAAAAGATCAGCTTACCCTAGACTAAAGAATGAGATACATTGATAGTCTACATCAACTGATTGAGGGTAGGCATCTCCTCTAATGAAGTCTTAAATTTTAATGTTTTTGATAGACTTTGTACCCAATGGTTAGTCTAGGTTTACATCCTTTGACGTGAAAGGACCCTAAAAGTCACCAAAGCTATAGTTAATTCTTCACAAGTGGTAGAATTATTTTTTCCTTATTTGTGATGGAAAAATGATACCCCTTGGCCTTGGTGGATAGTCTTTGTCAATCATGTTTTTCATTTTGGTGCTTTTCAATTGTTGTGGTGAGGAATTTAAAATTCATCACACACACACCATAGATAGATTGCCTAATCATATTGCTCTAAGAATTCATGGGACCTCCAAATAATCCAAGACAAATCACTCATGTAGTCTTTCCATGGGTCAACATCAACTACTAGGTTCTCTCTCATTAGTGTAGTGGCATATTGTGTGGTGGGACCCACTTTTCCTAAAAGTGCATATTGCTCAAAAGTTAATAACTACAAATGATATGTGGCATGATCCTAAGGTTTCATAGAAAGACAAGCATCTGCTTTTCTCTAAACTTGCATGCACCATCAAATATGCCATCACAAGTCAATCTAATAGCCTATGGGACATGTAACCATTCTTGCACAAAATTTCCTCACAATGATCTAAAATTTCATAGTCTTCAATCCATGACTTCCCTATGGTAGAAATACACCATTACTTAGCTCACCAACTTTTAGCAAGAATTGCTCCTTCAAAGTTCAAATCTTCCATGAGGATCAAGTCCAACATTCATGGTTAGTGACTTGTGTCTTGCATGATGCATTGTGATGGAAATCCACCCAACCAGTGTTCCAAGGTGTTGTACTATGCAATAGACTTCAATAGAGTTTGTACTAATGACCTACATAATAGACTCTAACCTTTGGTAGGAGAATCCATGACACTAAATTTGTAGACACATTACCTCCTCCTTCACTAGTTCACATAATTCAACTTGTTCTTTCTAGGGGAGGAGGAACACATCAGTGTGGGTAGGATTTCTATATAAATATCAGTTGTATGCTCATTTCTAGTTGAGATGTAGTTCCTTATAGCTAAGCTATGAACTTGATGTAAAGCTAAATTTCGAGTTAAGTGAATACAATTGAACTTTGAACTTGATACTTGATCTTGATCTTGACCTCCTTAGAACCATATAGAGGAGTCTCTATAAATGTTTCTAAAGGAGATTATATTCATGTAATGATTAAGTGGTCAATGATCTTAATATAAAAACAAGTTGTTATGTGTATAAGCTCATCCATTAATTATTGTATCATGAGCTATTAACCTTTACTATGATTCTAAAGATGTATGAGGGCGAGCCTTTGAATGCTTTACTTATTTTCTATAATTTCTCTTTTTCCTTGCTTCACTTTAGACTTAAGACAAATATAAATTGACCTTCTAATCTCGGAGATTAGCATACTAGTCACATCCCACACTAGTTGGTCTTTACAATCATGCATGGCACTTTGACTATATCAAGACCAAATACCAAAATCAACACTTACCTCCTTTGATTTACCTAGGCATTTGTTCCATCCACTATAGCATACCTTTTTGCTCTCTAAGAACCAAATTGTTTTTCTCATTTTTAAGATTAAGTTCTAGTTTTATCTGTTCACTTCATAAGCTATAGTGTATTACATGGTGTTTTTTTGGTGGAAAATTACATAGTGTATTACAATTGCATTGGCAGTGAGTTTAGCTATTTTTTCCATAGTTGGCTCATCTATGGGCCTTGTTGCTCTTTTTCTCACAGGCGTTCATTGTGTATTATGCTAAAGTTGTAAAATACAATGTGCAATTATCCCCTAAATTGTTATCTTCTTTTATAAATATGGCCAATTGGATGGGATGATATATTTCGGAGGAATTTATTAGAGTCATCTACAATTTGGTGGCCTACAAATCTGGTCAAGTCCCCCTTGAGGAAAGTTCTTTTCTACCATGTTCATATCTATATAACTAGTGGACCTTCATGAAGGCCGATTAGTCTGGCTGCATTTGCAACCATTTTCTATTTCTGCCTCTATCTTTTCCTCCTTCTACGACAAAGGCTTTCTTCAATCAATCTCATTTCCATTGTAGCATATAGATTATAGCACTTGCTTTCCAAGTTGGGTAGTGAAATCAATTTCTTTTCTAGCAACTCATCAAAAAGGGTTTCAAATTTCTTTTCCTATTTTATCTCTTGTGCTTATGTACTACTATAGCATTGAAAACTATTAGACAACTTTTAATGCCAAAATTGGATTTTCTTTTGAATTAAGGATTCTCCTACAAATCACTTCATGAGGAGGAGAAACAAAAAGGAGGTTTAACAAGCATCTGATTCCTTATAAAAATAGATCTAAAATGTACCTTTGCTTATTACTTAATTCCTCGTTATCTTTTCCCCTGCTGACATCTTTTTCATGGTTGTGTTGGATGTTTCCTCAACACATTATTACACACAAGAAATTTATTCAGGCCTTCATGGACTAGGATTGGATGTTTTTGAATTGGATTGGTTGATTGTCTCTTGTAAGGAAATTCTATTGGCCACGCCCTACTATGTTGTACCCAATGTAGCTATAGGTTTTGTGTTCATAATGTATGCCAATATGCATATGAGATATTGGTTTAGTGTTTAAAAGGCTAGATTCATCCCCAAATTTTCCAAGGATCTCTTCACATCTACATGGAAGATTTACACTATTTCTTCCATAATGGATTCCAACTTTCATTTGGAAAAACAGGCCTATAAAAAGTATGGCTAGTTACATCTGAGCATATATATTATTATTTTTACAACATAGCATTTTCAACATTGGCGGCCATGATCATGCATACAGTCATCTTCCATGTAAAGTAATAATTTCTCTCTTCCCTCTATTCTATATAATTCATACTTTGGTATATAAGATATCTAAATCATTGTTTTAATGGTTCACAATTGCAATGGAAGGGAACTGTGGAATTTTAGCATACATCCCTTCAAAGATAGGAAAATGGATGTGCATGCTAGGCTCATGAGAAAATACAAAGCAGTCCCAAACTGGTACTTTTTCATAGTTCTTGCCTTAGACTTTATTAATAACCATTATAGTTTGTGAATGTTTTAAGGAGTAGGTACAATTGTACTGGTGGGAAGTTCTCCTTTCATGCAGCCTTGCCATATAAGATCTTCACTCCTAGATTCCACCTATTGGCATATCAGGGCTACTATTGATAAGGTACCAGAGACTTGCACTTGTTATTAATAATAATAATTGTGAATTTGTGCTAAAATATCATCTAGAAGTGTATCTTCTCTTACTTTTCCTTTGGATCAATGCCGAGATTGGTTTTGAACTTTGAATATCATTTTTGAATACATTTTTGTTAGAATTAATCCCAACTTCTTACCTACCTATGTTTACTCATTTGTAACATCATTATTCTCTCTACATACTTCATCCTTTCCTTCTGCAGTACCAAAATCATTTTCAACTCCTCTTCAAGCCACCTTCCAACACTTCAACATAGTTTTTGAATATATTTCAATTGCAAATCCCTTTCGTAGGATTTCTTACAGTAGAATTAATTGTAATTTAATGTTTTTGGTTTTCTCTCTTAGCTGGGCATATATGTAGGCTCATAAGTCTTTTTGGGTGTGTGGAAAGAAAACAAAAAGTGTAGTTGCTAGCATAACAACAACAATAGCTTGAAACAACCACTGGAATAGGGGACTATGAATATCAATATTTTCTAAGTAATATGAAAGAGCAGTAGCTTTGTAATTGGTTTATGATGACAAACAAAATACAAATTGTTTTGATATCTCTGCATTTTTTTTCCCTACTCTTTATTTCTATTTTACTGCTTTGTTATATTTTATATCCTCTGCCTCTTCCCTTCACCTACTATCAAAGCCAAATGTTGCTCCATGTAAGGTTTTGAAAAAGCTAAAGGTTTCTCAAAGCAAGGTTTAGCAAGGCCAATAGTTGTCAAAAAAAAGTTTTTCAAAGAGCTCCAACAAAGGCATTCAAACAAGCTATTCATAGTCAACAATGGCAAGCACACACACAAGCTTGACAAATCCACAAATTCCTCAATTCAATGGTAAAAATTATGATTATTGGTCTCACTATGAGAGCATTGTTTTGTTCTCAAGACATATGGGATCTAGTAGAGAATGGTTTTCTAGAACTAGCTGATGTTGCAACATATAATGCATTATCACAAGCAGAGGACTTATTTAGGGATAATAGGAAAAAAGACTCAAAATCCTTCTTCTACATATTTCAAGCAGTGAATGAGAGCATTTTTCCAATGATTGCAGCAACAAGAAGGTCCAAACAAGCATGGGATATTCTCCAAACAACATACCAAGGAATGGAAAAGGTTAAAACAACAAAGCTACAAATGCTAAGAAGGGATTTTGAAACAATCTTTTTGAAGGATGCAGATTCAATAGACACTTTCTTCACACAAGTGGTTGTTTCAGTTAATAAATTAGATCCCATGGTGAGACACTTGAAGATAGGAGAGTTGTTGAAAATATTTCAAGGAGTTTACCCACAAGGTTTGAATTCATTGTTGTGGCCATAGAGGAGACAAAGAATTTCTCACAATTTGATGAGCTCCATGCATCTCTCATTTCTGATGAGCATAGACTAAGTAGGTCATCAAATTCATCATTGGAGTATGCATTCAAGACACAAGCCTCAATCAACCATGGAAGAGATAGAGGAAGAGAAAATTGCAGAGGTAGAGGAAGAAATTTGTATGGAGGTGGAAAAAACAACCCATCAAATTCAAGTGGAAGAGGTAGCAACCAATACCCAAGTCACAATGTAACTCAAAATCAGCCTCAAGGCCAAAAGTATGACAAATCTAAAATTTAATGTCACTGTTGCAAAAAGTTTGGGCATTATACAAATGAACGTAGAAAGAAGCAATATAATTTCAGCAAACAAAATTCAAATTTCACAAAAGAAAATCAAAACAAAAAAATCAGAATAAAGTACCATATTTTTGGCATGCAATGTTGCACAAACAAATGAAAAGAATGTATGGTTTTTAGACTTAGGATGCAGCAACCACATGATAGGAAATTTAGAAATGTTTTCAAGTTTGGATGAAAATATAAAATTAGATGGTACTTTGGGAAATGACAATGTATACACCTAAAATCAGTCAAGACAATTGATTAATTAAATACAAGCTATTTAATCAATAAACCTCTTATTTCGTCTACTTATAAATAAATGCTAAATTTATTTATATAATTCACACTTTTCTAATTCTACCATCTTAAATCACATTCTTCTAAATTTAATTAAATAAAAAATTCCTATAGATTGTTTTATTTAATTAATAAACCTTCTCACTAAATTTAAATTCCCAATTTGAATTTAAGCACATGTCTACAACTTTTCCTCTTGCCACCTCATCAAGTGTCACATGAATTTAAATAAATCTAATTTCTAAATTAGAATTATCCTCAACCAATTCCAAAACAAACTTTGGACACTTGGCATTTTCACACATTTTATTCCCTCATACATTTGGCATGTTTCCCTTGGTCAAGGGAACATCCTCCATGATTCTTTCTAACCTCTTCCATCTCCATTGTTCATCTCTCATGTTGAAATCTTGACCATTGATCACTACCACAGCACAAGATGCTTTGGAAATCCTATAAATACAACCTCTTGCTACAACATTTTACATCCCATCTTTGAGTAAACTTATTATGTAGGAATTACATTGGAGCATTTGGAGCATTTAGCGTTTGAGCATAGAGCATTTAGACATTTAACATATAGAATTGTTTTATCATTTTAGCTTAGTATCATGGCTTGAGTCTAGTATTTGTATTTTCATTATCATCTTAGCTTTTATATAGCATTTTTATCATAATCTTTAGTATCATATCCATTGTTATATTACCATTTTCATTTATAGTAGCATCATAATCTTAGTATCATATCATTTGTAGATCAATCATGTTGCATTTTATACATCTCATTTCTTAGGTTGTCATCCAAACTAGTCATAGTGCATATACAAATATGAGAGCACTAATGATTTAAAGGATCCTTAAGAATAGAGAACAATGAAACGATTTTAGAGATTTGTTTTGTTTTAATTTGGTTAATTATGTGATTCAAATCTTTAGTATAATACATCTCATTGGTTGTGTGTGTTTTTGTTATTCATTTACTAACTCTCACAATTCACACGATACATTTTGGCACCCACCATTCGGCCTAGCCCCTTTTTATTAATGTTTTTGGAAAGTTGTTTTGTAGATTCTGAATGTGAACTTCTTTTAGTGTGATCACAAGTTCTTTCAGTACATCTGAAAAGTATTTTAGTGCATCCAATCTATGTTATGACGCATCCAAAAAGTATTTTAGCACATCCAATCTCTATTACGATGCATCTGAAAAGTCTTTTAGCACATCTAGTCTCTATTATGACACATCCATAACTGACTGACATTGATATCCAAAAGTCTTTTTAGTGCATATGATCTCTATTTTAGTGTTTTAAATAATCTTAAATGGTGATATCTTTAGTCATAAAGGTCTTTTTTGAAGATTTTTTTGAAATGGTATAAAATTTCATAAGCTATTCAAAGGTATAGGTTTTTTTCAATTTTTGTAAAGTTAAAATTTTCAATTTTACATCTAAATTCAAATCACATTGTAACTTGGTCTAAGTTTTAGGGTTTTTATGCTTAATCATTCATCTAACCCTTATATCTTCTTATTTATTGATCTAATATAAAATTTTGAGTATTTATTGTAGGTTTTAAGAGGATCATGGAGAATTGAAGTGAAAGAAAAATAATCTGATATCCATTGTACTAAATATGCGTGTCAAATACATTTGTTGAAACTGCTAATGGTGTTTGCAAGGGCTAGAAATATTATTGCTTTCTTTTGATTAAGATAGGAATCTAGCTCAATTAAAAGGTTAATTGAACCCCTTGTCTATTGTGATTGAAGGTGGTAGGCATATTCTCTCCCCTTAAGTGGGTGACCAAAAAACCATACCCATTCTTTTCATTATTGTTATATCCTTAGAGGGCCTATCATAGTGGGAAAAAGTACTCACTCTACGGGAATGACCCAAACTAGGAACAGGCTAAATCCAAGCCACTTACGCCCAATATATAAATGTGGGTACTTGAGGAAAGTTCAAGTATCATGAGAGGTTGTACTGACAAGATGGGCAACAATGGTCACTTGTTGCATGTATAATCTTTGCCAAACGAATTCCCACACTAAATCCTTTTGTGTTAGCAAGCCAACATCCCTTTTCTATTCATTGGTGTAGCAACGTTCCTTGCCAAGTTTTCCCATATTCTTGTGGCTTTTAGTAGAGATCTGAGAAGTTCGTCATGGGAGATTCATGAGAACTGAAGCTTGGCTGACCCGAGAAGTGAGTGTTGTGGAGGGGAGTCAGTGTGGTCAAGCTTCTAATCATCTGCTAAAGTAAGCACAACTAGAGTAAAATCCAAGTGGGAATTTGATGAATATTGTCATGGCCAACCTTAGAAATCATTCTTTCTTGATGTGTCTTACATGTGTATTCTAAAAGCAAACATCACACACAACAATTTTCAACCATTGATTTAGAAGAACATCTAGAAAATCAACCAATTCCCTTTATTTAAAGACAAGAAAACAAGAAAAATTGAAAAAAAATTGAAAAAATCCCATATTAGCACATCCATTCTTTGTTTTGGTGCATACATTGCCTTTTCTAGCACATTTGTAAAATTATCCTTCCCACAAAATACCAAGCTGAAATCATCAGACTTAGGGGTAGTCTAGCACATCCCTAGTTTTATTTAGTGCATCCAATAGTTCTTCTAGCGCATCTGAGTCATCCTTCAGCGCATTGAGTGTGTCTTTTAGTGCATTCACTTTTTGTTCCAGTGCATCCATAGCATCTTTTAGCACATTTACCTTTTGTTTCATCACATCCAAGCAATATTATAGTGCATCTATGCAATCTTTTAGCACATACATACCATGTTTTAGCACATCCATTAAATGAAAAAATAGAGAGATAAATTCCTTGTATGTTCGTCAGTTTGAACCATAATTAAGGATCTTTTCTAGAATGAGATCATTCCTCAGCCACAACAGAATCTTAAACTTGTTGAAACTGACATTTGTGAGTGAAATTATCCAAACTAAACCAAGATCTAACATCTTAAAGTTCCTAAACATAAAACCATCATGGTTGAGGCTGAAGGAAATTCTTTCAATAGATTTCACCAACCTAAAATAGATGAGGATCAATTAAATACTTTAACTCAACAAATGAAAAACCTTCAACAACAAATCCTTGACATGCAAAGGGAAACCATAGAGAGATATTTGCTGCCAGACATTTGTTCTTATTCCTCTGACAGAAATCTAGAAATGACACCTTCTCCACCAACAACTACATCATCTAAATTATTGAAAAATTTAAATGAGAAACCCAAATCAAAGTCTTCAAACATGAATGATATTGAACAATCTTACCATGTCATGCATCTATCTTCATCTCCCATAAGCCAAAATATACCTCGTGATTTTTTCACCCAAATTAACGATTCCATCCAACCACCTTCTTCTATCATACCTTCTACATCTAATGATTCATGTCAATCTCTTAGTCCAAAACATGGTATCATAGACTCCTCCACACATCAAGATCAAAGCATTCTTTCCACTCCATCCAATGATACCAAAACTCCACAAGCTATTCCAATCTTTGACCAGGACCCCATCTCTCAAGAATTTTATGATGATCCCCTCCTTTCACTTTTCATCCACAATGATTCCTTTCCATCTCAAGAGAAAAGCACCCTTCCAAGTCCTTCTACCCCATCTAATGAATCCATATCATCTCATAATTCCATTGCATCCCAAGAGCATGATAATTCTTTCAGCTTATCTAATGATGTCCCACCACCTGATGATTAAGATATGATTTCTAAAAAATTCCATGATTCCCTTCCTCATCAAGATCAAGATATTCCTTTCATAGAACTACATGATGATTCTATACCTAATGAAGAGCAAGCTACTCCATCTCCTACACCTCTTGATCCTTTTCAAAGTGAAGATCAAAACACCCCATCATCCCCATGTCAAGATCCTATCACACCTATACAAGCTATCCATGAATCACACACCTACAAATTGGGAGCCTCCATCTTTACGTGCTTTGGTTCATTTCCAACACCTATCCTTTCATCCATATCATATTCGCCTAAAAATGTACTTGCATCTTGTTTCACAAACAATACATATCCCACTGGTAAGCGAATGTGTCAAAGTATGAACTACAAAGGAAAAATATTAAGTCTCCATGAACAAGGTAGCGTAGAACCCCTTTTTGCTCAAGAAAACCCATATTACCATGGCCTTGGTTATACACCTAAGTGTTATAGTCCTTCAAACCTTCCATCTATCCTAGGTCATCATCCTAGTCCTTCAAATCTTCCATCTATCCTAGGTCCTCATCCTAGTCCTTCAAACCTTCCATCTATCCTAGATTCTCATCCTAGTCCATCAAACTTTCCATCTATCCTAGGTCCATATTTTATCCCTCAAGAACAACAAACACACACATCCTTGATGCCCTTTCAAAATTATACCTATACTCAATCATCCAAAATACCTCCATACCATTCATCTCAATCCATCCCTCCCATTTCTCTTGGAGGAAATTTGGGTGCCAAATTTCAAAAGATTCCATATCAAATTCCACATGTATGAAAGGATCAACATGTCTCCTCGAAGAGGCATGTAAAAATAAAAGAAAATCTGATCCAAAATCAAAGGAAAAATAAAAAAGGCCACAAAGGCCCCTCAAAGAAAATAGGAAATTTTCAAATACCACAAAGGTCCATGAATCAAAAAAAAATTGAAAAGGCCACAAAGGCCCATCAAAGCAAAAAGAAAATTTCAAAAGGCCACAAAGGCTCACAAAGCAAAATTCAAAGTCAAAAGTCATGTGGATTCCAAAAAGTTTCATAGAAGAAATAAAATCTAAATTGGCATCCACATTTGCTAATCCAAAAGCTTCCTCCAATCTGCCATCTAAAAACCTATCATCTTCCAAATCCATCTTTCCTCCATCACTCCATCACCCTTCAATGTGTGTGCCAATGTTGACCTTGCAATCCTTTACATTTGTCCATCAACAAGCCTTCCCACTTCCTATACATTATGCAACATTCATCCCCCATTTTTCTCCTTTAATCCAAACCTTTGGATAAGTCCTTAGGTCTTCCATCATACCTTTAATAGGCCAACATTTATGAGTCTAATCCCCATTTCCATGGTTTATTAAAGGGATATTTGGTCATGAAACTTGATGCTTAAGTCCTTCTTCCACCTTCCTATCATGCACATATTATCCTCCACATTTCCCACCTTTGATCTTGACAAGGTTAACGATCTTCTTGAACATCATATATCTTATCCTATATGCTCTATCCATATCTTCCATGCCATATCCTTCACCTTATCCATATCCCATCATTCTTTCTAAATACATCATTTCTTCCTTTCCTTGGTCTTGATGAGGAATAGGGGAAAAAAAACTTGGACATTATGTCTATATCTTATCTAATTGATCTTGCTCATCCTATTCATTATCCTTATCCTTGCATTCTTCCATTCCATATCTTCTAGCTTATCAAAATCCATGTCCCATTTTCTTCCATTGTTCTTGACGAGATTAAGGGAAAATTTGGTCATATCATTTCATCTTAAATATCCTAAGAAAATTAAAAAAAAAGAGTCAAAAATACAAAAAACATCAGAAAATGTCCTAAAAAATGGTTGCCTCAAAGAAAACTTGGCAAACAGGCATCTTGGTAACAACCAAAAAATCAAAAAAATTGAAAAATACAAAAAAGTGAAAAATTAGAAAAATTTAAAAAATCATAAAATCTAAAAAAGTGCAATTAAAAAAGTTGTCAAAAACTTGGCAACATACGCTATTTGTGATAGGTTAGCTTGTCCATCTATTTGAGCATACCAACCATTCAATTTTTCCATTCATTTTCACCATCATTCTACCTATCATTGGAAAGCTTTATGTACATATCCTAGCATCGCAGTCGTGTCTCACCCTACATTGGGGGAAAAATCCTGAATTCACTAGGAGCAATAAAATTTGATCTTAAACCAACAAACAAACAATATTAGGACAATGCCAAAAACACAACGATCATCATGCAACTCAACATTGAACATCAATCATTAAAATTTACACATCAAACAACAAAATCAATCAAAACAAACAAATCTAAATGGATGATGTTCTTTTGAATCATGGTTTTATCACATTGGCACAAATGTTCAACTATTGTACTTTGATTGTTGTTATATCTTTGGAGCACCTTGATGATGTATTGAACTAGAGGAGCCATGAAGGAATATGATTTTTCTTTGTCTATTGTTTGTGAGTTGATCATTACTACTGTGCAAATTTTCGTGAGATGTGCTCTACAAAGTATCATTGATGACATTCTAAATTTGCATAGGAAAAGGATTAACTCTTGTCTGTTTACCAGAGTAATGCTCAAGTCGTCTCAGTTTAATTATACCTAGATGCTTTTGTTAACTTACAATATCAAAAATCATGGAAGTAGTACTCAGATCATCATGGTCTAATTATACCATCGATGTTTGTACTCACTTTCAACATTTTAAAGGCTCCATGATGATAAAAAGCATGAAAAAATTGGTTGTTATGATGACAAATTTTGCATATTAGATCTAGATTATTAAGTTAGATTGCATCCATGTTAGTTTTTGCATCTATATTTATGGGATTTCCAAGGTTGGAATAATTTTCACATTCATGTTATCTCTATCATTAATGGATTGAGTACATTTGGCATTAACCAAAAACACAACATTCTCATATAGTTGCATCATCATTCGCATACATTAGAAAGAATTCTCATATCGTATATACATTATCACATCATTCATCCATCCATGCATTACATCATAATATCCACATCAAAAAACACAAGAAGAAGTGCATTGCAGATCACATGCATAATCAAAATCATTTCATATAGTTGCATTAAGAAGATTGAAAGACATATCCAACAGAGTAATATTTTCAAGAAGAAAAAGTTGTTGAAGAACATGACATGGTATAATGGTCCATTCAGAAGATTGAAAGACATATCTAGCAAAGTAAGATCTCCAAATAGAAAAATTTGTTGAGGAACATGAAAGATATAATGTCATTGTTATGAACATCTAAAATCAGTAGTGAAGATAGATTCTCCAAGGTTTATGGAATACGAATTATGAATTTGTTATTACTCAAATCCAAGACTGACAAAGGACTAACCAGATTAGCAAAACAATGATGGAAAAAGGGGTCCTATTAGATTGTTGCTCCTCAAGCTTAAATGAGTGAGTCTCTTCAAATCTCCAAGAGCTTTGGGAAAGGATCCAATAAGTTGATTATTTGTTAAGCTTCACAAGACCTGAAATACTTCCCAACTCTATTGGAATGCTACTAGTGAACTAGTTATTAGACAAACTGAGATCCTAGAGGTTTTGAAGTCTTGCAAACTCAGGTAAGCATAATCATCACATAAAACATCATACATAAAGTATATATAATCATCAATCATGAATTATCATATCATCATTGCATCCATACATAATCAACACATAAAAATGCATAAACATCACATATCATTTTCATAATCAAATTCATCTCACATAGTATAAAACATCATCCATAAAGCATATAGAATCATCATTAATACATCATCATATCATAATTTCATACATACATAATCGTCATCTCATACATCACATAAACATCACATTAAACATCATATAAGCATCATAAAGTAGAAATTAAATGCATCCATCATAAATCACATATAGACACATAGATCGTTAATCATCGCCGCATATCACATAACCTCAAAATCATAATGTCAAGTGTACAATGATATCCAAATGTGTGAAGGAGATACATCAACAAAGTGGAAGAAATCACAAAATATTTGACTAAATAAGCTTATACATCAAGTATCAGTACACCATCAAATCTCAGTACATTAATCAATCCTCTACTAGGTCATATCAATCAAAGATGGTAAACCACATCAATTGATAATATCCAAATCAGCCTGCACCAGATGTGAAATCATGTCCCACATCTTTAGGAAGCATTCCCTAGACTGAAGAATTCTAAAATCCTCCTATGATCATCATATTGCAAATCATCAATCTTATCAATCAATCAACTCTATCAGCTCCAATGAGATTTTGATCAAATCTCATTGAGCATCTATCATTGATCCTCACCTATCATGAGGGCAATCATCATCATCATATCATTGATCCTCACCTATCGTGAGGTCAATCATCATCATTCTATCATTGATCTTCACCTATCATGAGGTCAATCATCATCATTCTATCATTGATCCTCACCTATCATAAGATCAATCTATCAACATCATCAAACATCATCAAATCAAACAATCAGTTGAAGCGATTATCAATCATCAAACACAAGGAGTTAAAAAAGGGCTTAATTAATCAAATCATCACTTGGTGGGTATAACATCATTTTCTGGGAGATAAATCGACTCTGCATCATTAAAATTTTGAAATCATCATCAAATCATCGAAAAATCATCAAAATTTCAAAAATTTCAAAAAATCCTAAAAATTTAAAAATTCATCGATTTATCTCCCGAGGGTTCATATATCCATCATCACTTCAAAATTAGCATTTGAGGCATCAAATTTTTTCTTTGTTAGCATTAGCAACAAATTATTCTTTGAAGCAACATGTAAACACATTATTTCAAAAAGGGGCAAAATGTATGCACCTAAAATCAGTGAAAACAATTAATTAATTAAATACAAGCTATTTAATTAATAAACCTCTTATTTTGTCTACTTATAAATAAATGCTAAATTTATTTATATAGTTCACACTTTTCTAATTCTACCATCTTAAATCACATTCTTCTAAATTTAATTAAATAAAAAAAATTCCTATAATTTGTTTTATTTAATTAATAAACCTTCTTACTAGATTTAAATTCCCAATTTGAATTTAAGAACATGTCTACAACTTTTCCTCTTGCCACCTCACCAAGTGTCACATGAATTTAAATAAATCTAATTTCTAAATTAGAATTATCCTCAACCAATTCCAAAACAAACTTTGGACACTTGGCATTTTCACACATTTGATTCCCTCATACATTTGGCATGTTGCCCTTGGTCAAGGGAACATCCTTCATGATTCTTTCTAGCCTCTTCCATCTCCACCATTCATCTCTCATGTTGAAATCTTGACCATTGATTGTTGCCACATCACAAGATGCTTTGGAAATCCTATAAATACAACCTCTTGCTACAACATTTTACATCCCATCTTTGAGTACTTATTATGCAGGAATTACATTGGAGCATTTATGATGCAGAGTGACTAGGGGAGGACCTAAACTTGACTTCATTTCAAAATCAAAATATGTATAAGACACCTCAAAACCTATCCAAAACATCCATGTAACTCCCCTCTATTACCTGGTTGCATCATGGCACCCTGTTTCTTTATTAGGCCTAGATTCACCAAGTTTACAAGGTGAGGAGGAGACCAATTACAATCAGAAAAACTCATTACAAACATCAAATTCCTATTACAAGCCATTAAAAATTATCCTTTTGACCTTATTACATCCCAAGCAACTTGAAAAACAAAACAAAAATCAACAAAGTCTCATGGAGACAAGTAGACCCCAAGGTGCCCCTGCACCACACACCCAAGGTGGAAGAGATAGCAGGTACCACCTCAGATAAGTTGCTACAGAGTAATGCCATGTTGTTTGATATCTTCTTCACTCATCCAAGTTGCATCTTCAGGTGGAATACCCTTCCATTTAACCAAATATTCATTATAAAATTTATTTCTTGTCCTTTTCACCTCTTTAGTATCTAGAATTGCTTCAAGTTTCAAAGGTTTAGATGGTGGAAGGTCCTACACCCAATCATCATCAGCTTCAATACCTGCACCTGCATCCAAAGATCCCTTAAAGGGGTACAATTCAACAACATTAAAAATGGGGGAGATAGCCAGTCCAAGAGGGAGTGTTATCTCATAGGCATTTTGCCCAAACTTGTGAATGATCTTGCAAGGGCCTATTTTCTTCATTTGTAGCTTTGTGTATTTTCCCTTAGGAAACCTCTCCTTCTTCAAGTATGCAAAAACTAGATCTCCCACCTTATATTGAACATTCCTTCTTTTCAAATCTACCCTCTCTTTGTATTGATTCGCACTCTTCTTGAGATTTTCTTTTACTTGATCATGAATAGATTTCATGGCTATAGAAAACTCCTCTCCTTCTGCACTCCTCTTCTCCATTCCTTTTAGATCTCTTAATTCAAATATTCCCCTTGGGTTCATCCCATACACTACCTCAAAGGGAATTTTACCTATGCTTTTGTTGATAGAATCATTATAAGCATACTCTGCTTGAGGCAACACCAAATCCCATTGAACACCATGTTCCTTTGTCAAACACCTTAAGAGATTAGCAAGTGATATTTTGACCACCTCTATTTGTCCATCCGTTTGAGGATGGTAGGTAGAACTATACTACAAATTAGTCCCCAAATTTCTCCATAAGGTCCTCCAAAAATGACCTATGAACTTGGAGTCTCTATCAAATATAATGCTCATAGGAATGCCATGCATTCTCACAACCTCCTTGAAAAATAGACCTGCAATGTAGAAGCATCACTAGTGCATCTACAAGGAATAAAATGGGCCATTTTGCTGAATCTATCAACCACTACAAAGACACTATCAACTCCCCTTTTTTTCTTAGGAAATCCTAAGACAAAATCCATACTTATGCTCTCCCAAGGTCTATTTGGGATTGGTAGAGGTTGATAAAGACCAACATTTGAAGTAGTTCCCTTTTCTCTTTGGCATATGGTGCAAGTTTGTACAAACCTTCTCACATCCACTTGCATTTTAGCTCAAAATTAAAACCTCCTAACCTGCTCCAAGGTTTTATCGAGTCCAAAGTTCCCTCCAAGATTCCCACTATGCTTTTATTTTATTATGTTCTCCCTCATAGAGCACTTGGGTATGCACAATTGAGGCCCTTTAAACAATAGACCATCTTGGAAAACATAATCAGCATAATCACTGTGAAAAACATCTGAAAATTGAGAACAAATGTCAAAAGCAACCTTGAAATCTTCATCCTCCTTATACATACCTTTAAGAGCTTCTATTCCCACACTTTGCAATTGAACTTATTGAACCATCATGACCCTTCTACTAAGGGAATATGCAACTTTATTTTCTTGTCCCTTCTTGTGGTTTATGGAGAATACATATGCTTGTAGGTATTCAATCCACTTCATGTGCCTTTGGTTCAATTTTTCTTGTCCATTCAAGAAACTAAGTGCATGGTTGTCAATGAATACTATAAAATCCTTTGGTAACAAGCAGTGCCTCCATTTCTTTAAAGCTTGGACCATAGCATACAATTCAAGATCATATGAGGAATATTTTCTCTTAGCTTCATTTACTTTTTCACTAAAGAATGCAATCGGTCTACCTTCTTGAATCAAAACAACACCTATTGCTTGACCACTTGCATCAAACTCAATAGTAAAAACTTTATTAAAATGAGGAAGAGAAAGGATAGGTTGTTGTGATACCTTTCTTTTCAAGTACTCAAACCTTTCATTTGCTTCATTGGTCCATTGAAACTTACTATTCTTCTCTCCTTTGATTGTATCTATGATGGGTGCACAAATATGGCTGAAACTCTTGATGAAATTCCTATAGAAGCTTGCAAGGCCAAGAAAGCTCCTCACATCACCCACTGACTTAGGTGTTTTCCAATTAAGAATAGCCTCAACCTTTGATGGACCCATTTTCAAACTGCCTTGTGAGATGACAAATCCAAGGTAGACCAATTCTTCTTTCATAAACTCACACTTTTGTAAGTTGATCAACAACTTATCTTCATGCAACCTTCTCAAGACCTGTCCAAGATGCTCCAAACACTTCTCCTTGGTCTTGCTAAAGACAAGAATGTCATCCAAATAAACCACAACAAATTTTCCAATAAAAGGTTTCAATACCTCATTCATTATCCTCATGAAGGTATTGGGGGCATTAGACAAGCCAAAGGGCATAACCATCCACTCATAAAGACCCTCATTAGTCTTGAATGTTGTTTTCCAATCATCCTCTTCATGAATTCTAATTTGATGATACCCACTTTTCAAGTCAATCTTTGAAAAGTAGCGATCTCCTCCTAGACAATCCATAAGATCCTCCATCCATGGCATAAGAAACCTATATCTGATGGTATCCTATTTATGGCTCTTGAATTAGTGCATAAGCTCCACTTACCATCCTTCCTTGGAGCTAACACAATTAGAACTGCACAAGGGCTTAAACTCTTCCTTCCTAGGTCCTTATCCAATAATTCTTGCTCTTGTTTTGCTATCTCTTCATTTTGGATTGGTGTCATCTTGTAGGAAGCCTTATTAGGAAATGTAGCTCCTGGTATAAGGTCAATATGGTGACTGATATCTCTGATTGGAGGTAGGGAACTAGGTAATTCATCCACCACAATCTCCTTATACTTCTCCAACAAGGTTTGGACTTCACTAGGAATAGGTTCTTCTTTGTTTGCGGACAAAAAAACCTGCATTTTGGCTTAACAACCAAGGAAAACTCTAGACCCCCCTCTTCCTTTAAGGTCTTCAAAAACTCCTTCTCTCCTACCACCATGATACTAGACCCAAGTTGCTTATCTATACCCTCATCCAGTAAGGGACTCATGGTGAAAGAATGCCCATCTTTTGTAATCATATAAGTGTTCTTTTGCATATTATATTGGGATTTCCTATCATATTTCCAAGGGAGACCTAAGAGTAGGTGGCAAGCATCCATGGGAATAACATCACAATTTTTTTTATCCTTATACTCCCCAATTTGGAATTCTATCCAACATTGTTCATTGACAAGCACTCATTGACCCCTGTTCAACCAAGACACCTTATATGGTGTGGGATGAGAAATCTTTTTCAATTTTAATTTTCCAACCATCTCTAAAGCTACTAAATTATCAATAGATCCTAAGTCTACAATTACCTTGCATACCTTACCATGATATTTGCATGTAGTCCTAAGCAAGGACTTCCTCTGTGGTGGCTCCTTAGCACTTGGCACCTTAAGAAGTCTCTGCATCATCAAGCTCTCTCCAAATTTAGGATCAGCAGGTCTAGAAGGTGAAGTTACTCTTTGAGCATCCTCCTCTTGCACCAATTAGTTTCTCCTATCCCCACTATGAGAGGTTGCAGCTTGCTTCTTAGGGCACTTGAAGGTTAGGTGTCCAAATTGGTTACAACAGTAGCATCTTCTAGAGAATGAATTGGAACCTCTTCCATTAAACCTGTCCCTTCCATTAGACATCCTACCTCTGAATCCTCCTCTTGACTCATGATTTTTTTCCTCTTTTCCACTTGAATCCCCTTGATGTCTTTTTGATTGGTTTCTACCACCAAAATTGCCTCTTCCCTTGAAGTTTTTGCCTCTACCCCTTCCTTGCCGCTCCTGCTTTCTTTTCAAATTCTCTGCCTTACATGATACTTGGAAGCACTCTTCCACTATCTTAGGAGTCACTAGACTCATCTCATCTTGGATTGCAAACCTTAGGCCATTCAAATATCTTGCCACCTTCTCCTTGTCATTCTCTACATGGCCACACCTCAAACTAAGTTTGTGAAACTCCTCAGTATAGGTTGCCACATCCATGTCCTTTTTTAGGCTTTGTAGCCTCCTAAACACTTAAACTTCATGATTTACAAGAAGAAATTGTGCCTTCAATCTGCTCACCATTTTGTCCCATAAGGTAATCGTGTTCTTACCCTCTTTCACTCTTTCTCCTTGGTAGTAATTCCACCAAGTCAAAGCAGCCCCATTCAATTCATTCTTTGCAAATTTAACCTTCTTATCTTCTGCCATCTCCTTATATTCAAAGAAGTTGTTCAAGGCATCCACCCATTCTAGTAGTGCCTCAGAATTCATATTTCCCCCATACATTGGAATTTCCATCTTCACTTCAGTGGCTTCTATTTTTATGGTTTTCAAGGCTCCAAGGAGCCTTCTCTCTTTAGGAGGTATCTCTTCTTCCAAATGGCCTTCCTCTCCACCCTCTACCTCCTCTTCTGAGGTGCTCTCTTCCTGAACATTCCCCTTCTTTCTTTCTAAGGCCTCTATCCTATCTCGCAAGGCCTTCATATCCCTTGTAACCATAGACCCATCTTTTGGAGGAATCTTCCTTCACTCACGACAACCTCCAATTTCTCTTCACAACTTTCCCAATCGGAACTTGGCTTTGATACCACTCTGATGTAGAGTGAGCAAGGGAAGACCTAAACTTGACTTCATTTCAAAATAAAAATATTTCTAAGACACCTAAAAACCTATCCAAAACATCCATGTAACTCCCCTCTATTACCTAGTTGCATCATGGCACCTTGTTTCTTTATTAGGCCTAGATGCACCAAGTTTACAAGGTGAGGAGACTAATTGCAATCAACAAAACTCATTACAAACATCAAATTCCTATTAGAAGCCATTGAAAATGGTCCTTTGGACTTTATTACATCCCATGCAACTTGAAAAACAAAACACAAATCAACAAAGCCTCATGGAGGCAAGTAGACCCCAATGTGCCCCTGCACCAATTTAGAGTTTGAGCATAGAGCATTTAGAAATTTAACATTTAGAATTGTTTTATCATTTTAGCTTACTATCATGGCTTAAGTTTATTATTTGCATTTCCATTATCATCTTAGCTTTTATATAGCATTTGCTTCGTAATCTTTAGTATCATATCATTTGTAGATCAATCATGTTACATTTTATACAACATCTCATTTCTTAGGTTGTCATCCAAACTAGTCATAGTACATATACAAATCTAAGGGCACTAATGATTTAAAGGATCCTTGAGAATAGAGAACAATGGAACAATTTTAGAGATTTGTTTTTTTTTTTAATTTGGTTAATTCTATGATTCAAATCTTTAATGTAATATGTCTCATTGGTTGTGTGTGTTTTTATTATTCATTTACTAACTCTCACAATTCGCATGACATAGACAATAAGGTAGAAGTTAAAGGAAAAGGGAACATCAAAATTCTAACCAAGAAGGGGGAGAAGAAATGTATATCTAATGTTTATTTTGTTCCTAGTTTAAACAAACATTTAATGAGACTTAGGCAACTTGTTCAAAAAGGGTATAGAGTATCTTTCAAAAATGGAGAGTGCACAATTTTAGACAAATTTCCAAGCAATCAACTCATTGCTAAAATCCAAATGACAAACAATAGGATGTTTCCCTTGAGGTTGAAACTAGATTTGAATGTATATTATGCTCAAGCACACCACTCAATGGCTCCACAAGTGGATAAATAAGAAAATATAGTAGTCATGCAAACAATCTTTCAAGAAGAAATACAAGATGAAAATTGGCTTTGGCATCTAAGATTTAGGCATTTAAATTTTGGAGACCTAAACTTCCTTCATAAGAAAAGCATGGTCAAGGGATTGCCTTTAATAAAGAAACCAGAAAGAGTATGTGAAGGATGCATCTTGGAAAAGCAACATAAAGAATTATTTCCAATAGGTAAGTCAATGAGGGCTAAAATACCTTTAGAGATTGTTCATTCAAATTTATGTGGGCCAGTGCAAACACCCTCCATTGGTGGAAGATTCTATTTTTTGACATTTATTGATGACTACTCCAGGAAGACATGGGTTTATTTTTTAAAGCATAAAAGTGAATTATTTGAATATTTTTGTCAATTCAAGGTTCTTGTTGAAAAGAAAAGTGGTCATTGCATCAAAGTATTGAGATCAGATAGAGGTGGTGTATACATCTCAAATGACTTTCTAAGATTTTGCAAGGAACATGGAATTCACAAGAAATTCACAACTAGATACACACCTCAAAAAAATGGGGTAGTTGAAAAGAAAAATATAACTATCATGGAAATGCCTAGAAGCATGTTGAAACATATACATTTTCCAAATGAATATTGGGTTGAAGCTATATCATGTGTAGCCTATATAATAAATAGATTTCCAACAAAAAGTGTCAAGAATATGATTAAGGAAGAAGCTTGGAGTGGAAGAAAACATAGTGTTTCTCATATGAGAGTTTTTGGATGTGTGACATATGCACATTTGTTAGATGAATTAAGAAGAAAATGAGACAACAAAGGAGAAGACTGCATATTTGTATGATATAGTGATGAATCAAAGGCCTACAAGTTGTATAATCCAATAAAAAAATGTTATAATCAACAGGGATGTGCAATTCATAGAAGAGGAAGCATGGGATGGAAGTGTAGAAAAAATAGTCAACATATCAACAGGTATACCACAAGAGGAGAATTAAGTTTTTATACCAACAAATACTCCTTCAAATGTGACTCCTTCCGCACCCATTCAAGCTCAACAAAATGGTCCACAAGTGACACCATCATCAAGTGTAAGGGAAACCTCATGTATTCAAGAAAACACTCAAACAAGTGGACAATAAAAACCATCTACAACAAGGATTTTAATGTAGGGCCAACAAATCCACATTCCACAGGTTCTACATCAAGTGACATGTCAAACCCTACATTGGAAAGCTTAAGAAGACAAAAAATCAGAAGTATAAGAGACATTTATGAGAAAAATGAAGGTGAGAATAATTCAGATCTGATTTCTCTTTTTGTTTTATATTCACAAATAGATGATCCAATTCATTATGAAGATGCAATTAAAGATGACAGATGGGTATATGTAATGGATGAAGAAATTGGTGCTATAGAGAAGAATCACACATGGGAGTTAGTTAGCCTTCCAAAAGGAAAAGATGTCGTAGGAGTGAAACGGGTTTACAAAACCAAGTTGAGTGCAAATGGTGATGTACAAAAACATAAGGCAAGGCTAGTTGATAAGGGTTATTCAGAACAACTTAGAGTTGATTATGAGACATTTGCTCCTATAAAATGTTTAGACATAGTGAGAATGATACTTGCCATAGCAGCTCAAAACAAGTGGCTTGTTTATCAAATAGATGTAAAATCAACATTCTTAAATGGTCATCTTGAAGAATAAGTTTATGTGGAACAACCACTTGGATATGAGATTTTAGGCCAAAAAGGCAAGGTTTATAAGCTCAAAAAAGTACTATATAGTATCAAGCAAGTCTCAAGAGCTTGGTATAGTAGAATTAATTCATATCTCCTACAAAATGGCTTCAATAGGTGTAGTAGTGAGCCAACATTGTACACAAAGATTAATGAAAAAGGTGAATTTCTCATTGTATGTTTATATGTTGATTTAATATTCACAAGTGACTTATCAATTGATTTGTTCAAAGGGATATAAAGAAGGAATTTGAAATAATTGATTTAGGACTCATGAAATACTTTTTAGGCATTGAGGTTAATCAAAATGAATATGGTATATTCATCTCTCAAACAAAGTATGCAAAGGATATTTTGAAAAGGTTTAATATTTTGAATTGCAAATAATCACCAACACCAATTTGTTATCCCTTTGTATTATTTGGCATTAATGTCATAACACCAAGGTTAAGGTATCTAGTTATATTTATGGTGATTTATAGTTCAGTCTCTTTGCATGATCTCCATGTTGGTTTCTCTTGGTATCATCACTTGCATATGGCATATGATCAGTTTTTTAGTTTGAGGTGATAATGTTCATTGACATGTTTATTTTCTGACATTTTAAGGCTTTATGATAATATTGTTCAGGTATAATAATAAGTTGATTATCTAAAACATGGTCAAAAAGGCACATTGCATTTTGCATGTCTACAAATAAGGTTGGTGAGTGCAAGTATAATATGGTGACAGTTTATTTTTTCACAATGATATAATTCATCACACAAAGTTGCAATGATTTTTGTTAAAAAAATGAAGTCAAAATGTGATGTGATTATTGCATTGTCGGGTGGAGATTCTTTTTTTGTATGAATGGGAATATTTCCCATCATAATACCCATACTTCAAAATCATTACGTCGAAATGCAGAAAATTTTATGTGACTTTGATGAGCATAGATATTCAGTTCATTTCTTGAATGGTAGGGTTTGATACCCTAATCATGGTGACAGTTTGTAAGCAAAGCCTATTCCAGAAGTTGATTGCATGGTCTGCAAGGAGTCAAGAACTTCCAGTAAAGAGCAATAGTGAAGATATTCTAGTTGAGCCGACATCAGGTGTATTCCTTTCTTTGTGTCTTTGTATCTTTATTAACCCGAGTGTTGGTCAATCTTGTTGTTAATGTTGTTTAGTTGCATCAAGATCCTCGATTTTATTGAGCTTAGTGTTTTCTTGTTTAAAACAATTATTAATAGAAGAGGGTTTGTTTATTTAACCTGTGTACATATTAATGATGGGTCTATGTAGATGATGTTTTTTTCTTCTTCCTCAAATCTTTAGGAGCTTCTTAATAGTTTTTAAAAGTCTCTTTTATTGTCAAATTTTAGTGTAAAGAAGTGAAAAGTGAAACCGTTATGGATTATCCTTGTGACAGGTTTGTAAATACAAGTTTTTGTTTGTTAATAAGATTCAAAACAGAGAAATCTTGGTCAGTCTTGTTGTTGAGTTTAAGGGTTTGTTTTTTATGTGTAAAATGTTATTTTTGTTAAGAATTCCGCTTCAGATCTGTCATTAAAATAAGGGTTTCTATATTGTAAAGTGTCACATGTTTATCTTTGGATTAGAAGGCCATGTCTTTGTAAGATTATTTGGGTTTGTCAGCTCTACAAATTTTGTAACAGTTTTATACTGTTTGCTCATAATGTTTTCTTGACAAGTTTGTTTACTAGTGGACTATATAGGAAAATTTTCATAAAAATATGTGTTTGTATAACTAGAAAAGGAAATTGCTAGTTTGTTTTCATGTGGCAGTTGCTCATACAATTTTCAAACAGATTCTTTATTCCAAAAAAGAGAACATATATATGATTAGTAATGCTCATACAATGTGATTGATGAGAGGTTTTTGAAAAACACAAAATATATCATTTAGAAAGGACAATATATATATTGTTTTTGAAATTTGACACATTGGAATTCTAATTTTGAGTCATGACAGAACAAAATTTTTAATTAGAGAAACAAAGATCAACTCTGTATTCAAATTGCTTTATATTTGTATATTTTTTCAATAAGACTATCAGTGAGATAGCACCATTGTCAGTGAGAAAAATGAGCCAATGAGGCTTTGTACAAAGAATAATTTTTAGATAAGGCCAGTGAGGCCAAATTCAAGTGGTTTTATTCCCCAGGAGTGATGCAGGAGCATCCAGTGGTGTAAGGGCAATCTTGCATCACCCAAAAATAGTTAAATTTCAAGTTTCTCATTTTTTAGATGTTTTTACATTTTTGGATACCCTTTTCATCATAATGAAATTACTAATTTATGGTTTTTATTTTTTGTTCCTGGGTTGAAAGATATTGCAATTTTAGTTTCCTAGATTTGCACCTGAAAATATTCCGAGTTAGATTTGAGGCACTTAGAGTTCCCCAAATGGCTCTGAAACTTCCCAAAATTGGCATAGCAAATTTTGAGTGCATTATTGACTTCAAGACCTTTCCAATGGTTCAAATGGTTTGCGAATTGGAGTCCCGAATCAAAAGTTATTGCCCCGGGAAGTTGGCGCACTTTCTAGAAGATACAATTGCAAATGCTCTTTTGAAATTTGAACTTCATGTTGTAAATTTTTGCCGCTATAGACATCGAAAATATACAGATTGATATCACACTCCGATCTACTAACATCGTTTCTTCCTAAATCATCCCTCAGTCTAACTGTTTAATCAAATTCCATTATCTGATTAAATTCATCAATATTCATCTCTTAATTAAATAAATTATTTTGTCTAATTAAGTCACTTTCCCTTGTTAATTAAATCAATTCATCTGATCTAATTATCCCTATTTAATTAAATAATCAATTTATTTGATTAAATCTCTAAAATCTATCTGTTAAATTAAATAAATTAAAACCTTATTTGATTTAATCTAGCACCATCCCTTTTAATTAAATAAATCAAAATCTTTATTTAATTAGCCTCTTATCATATTCCTCTCTTTTTGATTTAAATTAATCCTAAAATCTAAATCAAATTGTCAAATCAGCTAAATATCCCCTTAAATTAATCAAATCCTCTAGATTTTGCAACTTGCACAATTAAATCATTTATTTTCCCTATTTTCAAAAAAGGCATCTAAGTGGGAATATTCCTCAAATTTGAAATCTCCCCCCAAAAGGACTTGTCCATCCAACAAAGCATTTAAAGCTCTTACATTGTCTCTTACATGTCTCCCACTTGGCATTTAACTCATTTTTCATCCCCCCTAAACATGTCATCTCATCAAATTCAAATTTCAAACTTGCACATGGATCAAAACTTGCTCAACCTTCATCCTCTCACATGTTGACAAGTGGCATCATATCATTGGTTGAATATTTGTCCCACATTGATCAAATTTGGACATCTCTTCAACTTATCAATCTATAAATAAAGAGCTTATATCCTTATTTCATCATCCACATCTCAAGCAAAGTTGCCATGCTAAAATACTTAGCAATTCTCATCCATCTCATTGAATCATAGCTAAGTTTTTTTGTAGATTTTAAGCTTGGAGTATACATTCAAAGTCTTCATCAAGTGGATCAATCATCTTCAATCAACATTTGCATTCAAGGAGTTAGGAAAGGGAAAATCTCCACACCTATTTGCACCAACTCCCTCAAATGGTTCACATATTAGCGCTAGAAGGAGGGCATATACCTCAAATCTAACACGTTTTTTAATGAAATTTCGCTGTTTTTTGACAGCACTATTCATTAATCCGCATATGATCACTATTTTAGTGTTTTTAGAGTCAATTTTAAAATGACCATATCTTGGTCATACGTAGGTCTTTTTTGATGCTTTTTTTTTTAAAATAGGGTAGAATTTTACAAGCTACCCAATGGTGTAGGTGTTTCTTAACTATAAATTAGTTAAAATTTTCAAATTTTCATTTAAAGTAAATGGTTTGTCTAACCCCTATATCCTTTTGTTTCTTTTGATCTCATCTAACATTTTGATCACTTTTGTAGGTTGGAAATCGAAATCAAAAGAAAGAGGAGCATGGGGATGATATTTTATCTAATCAAAGTGTTTTTTAACACTTAAGTGTTTTTTTAACACTTCTTCAAAGAATTTGTCATCCTTCTCCTTCTTAGGACACTAGTTTTCAATTGGGCTTAAAAAGAACCTTTTTCATTTCTTGCAAAGGCTAAAATGAACTTTAAGATCACAACTTACTAGATTTGGTTTATTGGATTAACAATTGAACAAGGCAATTTCTCACACTTCATTTGGTGCTTTAAAACGAAATCATCATTGCTTTGAGGGTTTAAAAAGAACAAGTGTAGTTTTGTTTATTTGTGAAGGCTTACTTAGACTAAAGCCATTGGAAAAGGACGTATGCGCTTCTCTCGCGCTTTATAGCGATCTTGAGAATCAAAAGGTCTTTTCCATGACTTTGGGTTGAGATAAAACAATCACCTCCACACTTCGATTTGGGCTTAAAATTGAACAAACTATTGTGCGAGTGTGAGTGGGGGCTTTGTTGCGTATATTCTCTCTCCTTGTTGCCTACAAGGATTGATCGAGTTACGAATATTGTTCTTCATTCGCTTTTGTTTATCCTAGAGGGCCTGCCTTGGGGAAAAAGTACTCACCCAAGGGAACGACTCAACTAGTAACATTCTAAAGCCAAGAGTATTTCCAGCCGGGATATAAATGTGGGTATTGGTTAAACGCCATTATCATGCGGTTGGCTCCGACAAGATGGATCCGAAAGGGGACTCTTGCCATATGGGTCAATCTCCACAAATGGAAAGTCCTTATTAAAACCCTTGTTTAGTAAAGGCCAAAATCCTATCTATTTGTTGGTGCAAGAACGGTCGTTCTGAAGCCGCCCCACAATTTTATGGCTTTTAGTAGAGATGGAAAGCATGCCATGGGAGTTTCATGGGTGTTGGTGCTTGGCTGCCCCGTATAAGTGAGTGTCGTGGAGGGGAGCCAGTGGGGTCAAGCATCTAACCATCCGCTAAAAGTAGGCGTAGCTGGACTTGTCCAAGTGGGGACTCAACAAACATTGTCTATCACATCCATAGGATTGTACATGCTTTTGGGTTACAAAAACACATGCTTGTTCGTAAACATTGGAAAATAAACACTTAAACATGATCATGCAAATTTCAAATCCTTTTTGATAGAGCATATACCTTTTGACAAATTTAAGTGTTGTTGCTTTCCCTTGGGATTATGTCCTTAGAGGTTTCTTAGCACTTTGTGAGAAGAAAAGGAATTTTGACATAGGACATCTTTAGTTTGAAACATAATCAAGAAAGTGTATTTGGTAAAAAGAAGTCATTAAAAGCAAAGATAAGCAATTGAGCCCCACACATGTCTTTTCAATGATTTCTCACAAGATCAAGATACAAAAACCCAAGAAAAGGAAACTTAGCCCAAAACAACATCAACAAAGACTCAAAAGGTTATATGATTTTAGAGAAAAGTTGGCTAATTTCTATCGACATGCTTCAAGAGACAACCCCACTTTATATTCATTTTACTACACACAAAATCCAAGATTGTTTCAAGGGATTGGATACCTTGCTTAGGGCATAACATGTTCTTCAATACCTTGGTCTTGTTAAACAAAAGTCTAAACTAGGGTCATTCTAAGATCAAAACAAACATTCATCCATCAAAAACATCAACAACCATAAACATCTCACCAACATTTTGAGAAAATCTTGAAACAACTATGCTAGGCTCCTTTGGTAGACATCAAAACCTTTCAAACATGAGACTTTGAATTCTTCAAACATCAAACATCAAACTTGTTCAACTCAAGTGTGTGTGAATGAATCCTTTTGCACATGCTTAGTTGAATTATCACTTTGTTCCAATTAATGGTGGATAGATGCATCCTTCTCCCATCACTAATTTGGATTATCTTTTGGTTAGCTTGTGAGTAGACACATCCTATTCTCACCCCCAAATCAAATTATCCTTTATGAGCATTAGTTATCTTTTTTAGATCATCATCCAAACATCTTGGGGATATCTCTTGCTCAAACATCAACATTCAAAAGACAGAATTCAAAGTCTAAACATCAAACAAACATTAATCAAAGCAAACCCAAAGTACCTAGCATCACATCAAGATTTTCAATACAAATTCAAAACTTCCATTCTCATCCATATATCATACACCTTTCATCTTCACATCTTTGATCTTTTACACATCCTAGTTTTCTCTTTTATGGTTCAAACAAGATCACAACACAAGAGGAACATGGAGTTAAATCAAGAAACATCAACCACAAGTGATCTAAGCCAAAACATTCCAGAAATCCAAAACACACCACTTCCAGACCTCACTATCACTACACACGATCCACAAAAAGAGGTCTTGGTGGAAGACATCACACCAACAGAACTAAGTGAGGAAGAAGTTCTTGAGATGCTCAAACAACCAAAACTACAAAAGTTTCTTCGCGCAATGACTAAAATAAATCCATCAATTCTCAACACTGTTGAGGATGCGCTTCTTGTACCAAATGACCAAAACACCCTTCCACAATCGACCACTTCCATTACCGCCATAGAACCTACTATCAATGAGGATGATACCCTCTTCAACACGCATCAAAATCCACTTTACAACCCACTTGGATTTATCGATACATCTGAGGTTCCTTACCATACCACCTCATCATTTTCCCTTGACACACAAGTGTCTAGACCTTTGGTACAAGCAAGCTCATCCGAAATAGAGAGACCTTATGGATTTGTCTCTTCATTTGCACAAGAAAATTTTCCACCCTTCAAATCATTCACACCTCCCACCACGTCAACACCATATTTTGGTTTAGGAATCTCCCCTTTACCTAAATTTCCACCTTTCCCTAACATAAATCACCCCATCCAAATTAATTCATCCAACCAAGGGGGTACATCACATCTTTCAAACACACCATCCACATCAAACCAATGCATGATAGCTAATCAAAATATGGTCTCTCAAAGACCCACTATTTCGCTCATCTCTACCATTCCTACCACTTCACCTAGTCCCACCATTCCTATCACTTCACCCATCCCAAATGCACCTATCACCACATTCACTCCAACCACTACATCCACTATACCTCAAACTTCCACTACCCCCATCACACCCCTTACATCGCAACCTCCCACCACCACCATCACTCTAAGCGCATCTCAAACTTCCAACACAATTCCGATCCCACCACCACCACCATTGCGACCAAGCCAAGTAAGCCATTACAATGCTGCATTCAAAGCATACCAACAATTGCTCCAACAATATCAAACAATTCAGTAAGTGCCTATAGCCACGCACGCTTCTCAAGCTTCACAACAAAATCAAGCTCAAACATTGCTGCAACAACAACAACAAGCGGCACAAGCTTCTCAAGCTGCACAAGCTGCACAAGCCACACAAGCTACTCAAGCTGCACAAGCTACACAAGCCGCACAAGTTGCTCAAGCTGCACAAGTTGCTCAAGTCGCACAAGCCGCACAAGTTGCTCAAGCCGCAAAAGATGCCCAAGATGCCCAAGCACAAATGCAAGCACAAGCATAGTACTTTGCACAACAACAAGTAGCCCAACAACTCGCATATCAGCAAGCATTAGAGAAATACCAAGAACAACAAGAAGCAGCACAACAAGCCCTAGCTGACCAACAACAAGCATTGTTGGACCAACAACAAAAAGCACAACAACAAGCTCTATTAGCACAACAACAACAAGATCAACAACAAGCGTTGTTGAAAGCATACATGGCACAACAAGTAAACATTCCACCCATTCAAACACCCACTCCACCCCCCCAGAACACCTTCATTCCACCTCCTGATCCACAATTGGATGTCACGACACAAATAAAATTTTTGTCACAACAAGTGCTTGATCTTCAATCAGGAAGGACACCAAAACCACAAAAAAACCTATGCCCTTATCCATTTGATAGAAGCGTAGAAATGAAACCGTTCCCAAAAGGGTTTGAGATCCCTAAATTTGACAAATATCGCGGAATAGGTAACCCTGAAGATCACATCAGGTAATTCCAAGTACATTGCATGGATGTGGCTTACGACGAAACGTACTTGATGAGATTATTCCCAAGAAGCTTGGCTGGAAATGCTATTGATTGGTTTTCTCGACTTTCTGGAATCAAAAAATTCCAAGAAATCATAGATGCCTTCATACAGAATTATTCCTTCAACACTCCCATGGAGGTTAGCTTACAGGAATTATCAGCTCTCAAACAAGGGAAAAATGAATCATTTGGTGCTTTCTTACAACGATGGCGATCCAAAGCTAATTGAAGCAAGTGGTCCATGCCTAAAGAGCAACAAGTGGGAACTATCATTGCGAATCTTTATGGGCCCTTGGCCTTCCACCTCAAAGTGCAAAACATCACCACTTACGACCAGTTGATCCCTAGGGCACTCAATATCGAACGAGCCCTTGCCACACAGGGATAAACTTCATCATATCAAGAAGGCCACTCATCATCTAGTTATCATGACAAACCACGAACATGGACAAAGAATCGTAATGTAACCAATGATGGTGTCGTTGATGCCAAAGTTGTCATTAGTGCCCCACGAAAGAACAATCCACCATCCCAACAACAACAACACCAAAATACCAATCAAAGAAATCAACAAGTCAATATTGTGGTCCAACCATCCCATAACCAAAACACAAACAACATTGATAATCAAGGAGGACCACAGCGAAACAAGTTCTTCCCCAAACGAAAATACACACTCCTTGGGGAACTTGCTGAAGCAATCATGAAAAGATTGGTAGATGAAAAATTGATAGCGGTCCCTACACATAATAATTATCAAGAACCATCGGTCAAGCCACCATGGTATAATGAGAATTATCTTTGTGACTTCCACAAACTCAAGGGACACACGACAAACAACTGCATGAGGCTCAAAAATCTAATTCAAGACCTCATAGATGACAAAATCATAGATGTGGAAGCACCATCAGGAAACAAAGATCTCAAGATTTACACGAATCCGATGCCGAATCATGGCAACAAAGGAAACAAAGATCAAGACAAAGGAAAAGGGGCTTATAAAAATGTCAACCACACATACGAGGGTGTTGTTGCTTGTTTAGACGAGTTTTGTGGAGTCATCACCATCAACGGGGCCCAAGCCGATTGTGGAGTCACCACAAGAGGTGGAAAGGTTACCATTGCAGCACCATCCCAACCAAGTAGAAATTCCACATCCAATCCAAGGTCTAACCCTAGTGGCTATAATGTCTTGGATCAATTGAAAAGAACTCCTGCACATATCTCCATCATGGAGTTACTCAAAATCTCATCTGCACACAAAAAGATTCTAGAAGAAGCTTTGGCGTCATCTACTGTCCCCGCAGATCTAGATGCAGAACAATTCCAAGCTATGGTCGCAAATATCACCACACCTCACATTCTTACATTTTCTGAACAAGACTTCCCCACACAACCATCTCACAACCGTGCACTTCATCTGGAGGTGTGCGTAAATAAAAAGAAAGTCAAGAGAGTCTTGGTGGATGGAGGTGCAGGCTTAAATATTTGCTCCTTAAAGCTTCTAAAGAATTTGAACATTTCAGAGGATTCAATTGACAAAGGAAAAGGCATCACAATAAGAGCATACAATGACCAGGAAAGGCTATCCCAAGGCACCATTCAGCTTCCTGTCCAGGTTGGACCCGCCATCATGCAAACCAACTGTCAGGTCTTGGACCTCGATTTACCATACAACATTCTCATAGGGCGACCATGGATACATGCAATGCAAGCTGTAGCTTCAACCTTTCATCAATGTGTGAAATTCACACATGAAGGTCAAGAGGTTACTATCCATGGAGATCCTGAGCCATTTGCCTACTGCAAAAATCTAGAGGCAAAATACTACAAGATCCCGCAGGTACCCAAGAACGATGAAGGCCCATCAACACCTTACGTGGATCCCGCCACTCTCACTTCTGTGACAGAGACACCCCCCACCCCCGCCATCCCCGCCTTTTCTGATATCAAAGTCATAATACAAGATGATGGTTGTGGAAACTATTCAATGCCTAAGAATGCTTTTGTAGTAGGAGAGCTACCACAATCTCCTAGATCAAGAGGACGACCACAATCACAAGAAGCTTCAACATCTCAAGGCTCCTATGAACGAAACCCTACCTTCACAAGTGTAGGAGATCTTGGTCAGGAAACATTAGAGGGGGACCTATCTCATCTCCTTTATCGAGATGATATACCGGCAGTTGAATTGCCTATGGATGAACGAAACAAAGGTATGAAGCTGATGCTCTTGATGGGCTATAACCGGAACCAAGGGTTAGGCCAAGATAATAACGGGCGTGTAATACCCATTATACCTGAGAAGCAAATAAAAAATCTTGGCATTGGTCATCCTACTCCTAAGGTAACTATACTTGGTCGAGGTGCCCATGATAGATGGAACCGAACGCCTCCTCAGGAATCCGTAGCTACTCCAAAATCCTCCATGACTTTAGGAATGCCCACTGATTTAACTGAGTCACCAGAAATAGGATTACCTTTACTGTTTGAGGATACTAATGTCCTTATGATTAGCACCTTATCTTATGAGTCTGAAAACCAAAGCAATGAAATCCGATTAGTCTATCCCCAACTGATTGATTACGACCAACGAGGACCACCAATTCTTGACATGTTTGAAAATGATGAGGCGCTCTCAGAATTCATGGGACTTAGGGATGACATTCCATGTGGGGATCATAAGGCAGGTTTCATCATAGAGCTAGATACACATGCATACTATGGAGAAACGATTGAATCCCTCAGTCGCAAAAATAAAAAATTGAGAATAATCTCCAAGTCCTTGAGTGAAAACCACCTTGTGGCACTCTCCGACTCTGAAAAGGTAAAAAGAAAGGACGCATCCAATGGTGAAAACCTCTCTGAGGCGCCTGAGGATGGGGGATTCAATCTTCCTCTTACAACTATACACCAAGAAAAGTCAGCTATGCTAGCAGAAAAGTGCAACCCCATCAATCTGGGAACACAAGAAACTCCTCATATTACATTCTACGCTGAGTCATTATTATGCAAAGAACAAGAGGAGTTGGCTACCTTCTTAAAGGAGAGGAAGATAAACTTTGCATGGACCTATGCTGATATGCCAGGATTGGATCCGGAGGTAGTGGTTCATCACTTGGCAGTCTATCCTGAAGCTAAACCTGTAAAACAGAAGTTGAGAAAGATGCACCCACAGATTGCTCTATTAGTCAAGATGGAACTCCATAAACTACTAGAGGCGGGATTCATACGAACGATCGCCTACCCTGAGTGGGTCTCCAATCTAGTACCGGTTTCAAAACCAACTGGGGGCATAAGAATCTGTACGGACTTTAGGGACTTGAACAAGGCTTGCCCAAAAGATGATTTTCCGTTGCCTAACATTGATATGATTGTAGATATGACCGCGGGGCATGAGATGCTTTCCTTGATGGATGGATTTTCAGGCTATAATCAGATAAGAATTGCAGAGGAAGACCAACATAAAACATCTTTCACTTGTCCTTGGGGCACATACTGCTGGAACGTAATGCCATTCGGCTTAAAGAATACCGGGGCCACATACCAAAGGGCCATGACACTAATATTCCATGACATGATCCACAAAACAGTTGATGACTATGTTGATGACATCCTGGGAAAATCCAAAAAGAAGGAGGATCATATATCGGTCTTGAGTGCTATCTTTGACAGACTAGAAGAATACAAGGTTCGTTTGAATCCCAAGAAGTGTGTCTTTGGCGTACAATCAGGAAAGTTGTTGGGCTACATAGTGTCAATGAGAGGCATTGAGATTGATCCGGAAAAGGTGAAAGCAATACTTGAAATGGAAGCTCCTAGGACATTGAAACAACTGAGAGGTCTCCAAGGCAGGCTTCAGTCAATTCGTAGGTTCATAGCACAATTAGCAGACAAACAAATCCCTTACTCTCACTTACTCCACAAGGGGGTAACGTACAAATGGGATGACAAATGTGAACAAGCCTTCAACAAAATCAAGGAATATCTGTTAACACCTCCAGTACTAAGGCCTCCAATTCAGAACAAACCATTGATCCTTTATATCTCAGCAACTGCAGCAGCCCTTGGTGCTCTCCTAGCACAACATGATGAAAATGGAATAGAAAGATCCATATACTACATCAGTCGTACAATGGTGGGCCATGAGTTAAACTATACATTCATTGAAAAAGCTTGCCTAGCAGTGGTGTTTGCATCCCAAAAATTCAGACACTACATGTTGGCACACAAGATCAAACTCATAGCTAAAATTGATCCCTTAAAGTATCTTCTTTCCAAGGCAATGCTTACGGGAAGAATGGCTAAGTGGGTAATGATATTATCAGAATATGACATTGAGTATGTGGAGCGCAAGGCAATCAAGGGACAGGTCATTGCAGACCAACTGGCAGACACACCTATCTATGCGGAGAACCCACTTGTTTCAGAATTTCCAGATGAATCCATTTTCAACATTGACATAGCTACTCATTGGAAGCTATACTTTGATGGATCCTACACACAACATGGGTCAGGAGCTGGTATCTTCTTCATCACTCCACAAGGGGATTGTATACCAAGATCATACAAACTAGCATTCCCTTGTACAAACAACATTGCAGAATATGAGGCTTTAACTATAGGTCTCAGGATAGCAGTACAGTGGAACATTATGACATTGAAGGTATATGGAGATTCATAGCTTATCATAAATCAAGTGAACAATGAGTACCAAACAAAAGATGATAAGCTAACTCCATACAAAAGGCTGGTGGAAAATCTCAAGGAATATTTTGTTGACATCACATTTGAGCAAGTACCAAGAACCAACAGCAGAGCAGCAGACGCAATGGCAACTATTGGATCACTCTTAGAGATCCCTCAAAATGTTCTGAAATACGACTTCTTGGTAGAGCAGCTTCTCGTACCAGCATTCAAGGTACCAGAGTCAGAATTTGTGGGTGAAATCGTTGGTCTGAATGATCAGTGGTACCAAGACATTTACACATACCTTAGGATAGGTATCATTCCCGCCGATTTGCGTTCAAGCCTTAGACGAACCTTTATCAAGAAAGCATCTCGTTTTGTCATTTTAGGAGAAACCCTTTATCGTAGAAGCATAGAAGGAACCTTACTAAGATGTCTTAACCCTGAGGAGGCTTCGGCTGCCCTAAATGAGGTGCACAACGGCATCTGTGGTTCTCATTCGAGTGGCATGACCTTGTCTAAGAAATTGCTGAGGAGTGGGTATTACTGGCCTACCATGGACAGAGAGGCACATGAATATGTCAAGAAGTGTCTACAGTGTCAGCAACACGGGGACCTCATCCATGCTCCAGCTCAAGAGCTTCATCCAATCATCACACCATGGCCCTTTTCACAGTGGCGACTCGATCTCATTGGGAAAATCACACCCACCTCATCCAACGGCCACAAATTCATTATAACCGCAACTGAGTACTTCACCAAGTGGGTTGAAGCCATACCTATGACCTACATAACAGGAAAGCAGATCTCAAAGTTCATCTTGAACTATCTCATATGCCGCTATGGTGTTCCACAAGCCATCATCTCAGATAATGGGACACCATTCAAAAATTAGGAAGTCCGTGACCTATGTGATAAATTCAAAATCAACATCGCTTTTCCACCCATACTATCACCCAAGGCAATGACTGGCGAAACTACAAATAAAACCATCCTCAAAATCCTTAGAAAATAGTCAATGGCCTTGGTCATTAGTACGGCATTTCTGACTTAATCCTGCCCTTTGGGCTTACCGAACCAGCATCCGCACACCCACTGGTGCCACACCATTTCCTTGGTCTACGGATCAGAGGCCATCTTGCCCATTGAGATCGAGTTACCATCCCTCAGAGTATCATTGCAAAACCTCATCACGGATGAGGAGTATCGAGTTTCAAGCCTAAACGAGCTGGAACTATTGGATGAGCGACGTTTGGATGCTTTAAACCATCTGCAAGTGTATCAGAATAGACTGAAAAGGAGCTACAACAAGAAAATCAGAAGCAGAACTTTCCAAGTTGGAGAATTGGTGCTAAAAGAGAATCAGAAGAATGTCTTGAACCCAAATGGCAAGGGAAAGTTTGAACCCAACTGGCTGGGACCCTTTGTCATCACAGCAAGCTACAAATCAGGGGCATATCAGTTATCAACACCCGAAGGGGAACCCCTACGGGAGCCAATGAATAGCTCCCATCTCAAAAAGTTTTATGCCTAAATCTTTCAAGGTATAGAACCAAAAAATCCAAAAAATCATAAAAAGTCCTGAAAAAATGGTTACTTCGGCGAAAACCTGGCAAACAGGCGTCTTGGTGACAACAAAAAAAATCAAAAAAATCAAGAAAACAGTAAAGAGAAAAAAATCGTCCTCTAGTGAAAACCACTTCGGTGGCACTTTTGGTGAAAACCTGGTAAACATGCACCTTGTGTAAATAAGCACTCTCCATCCATCTTGGTCTCCGTGACTTGCTTTGCATCATTCACTCACTCATCACATATCGTCGCATTTCACCCTTCCATCCGCATCTGCACCATAGCTTGGTCTTTCATTTGTGTCATGATTCCTCCTAGAGCTACTCGGCCCACTTAAGAGGTCAGTTTGTCCTGCCTATATCGGAGTAGTCTATCGCCTCACGCTGGGGGCACGTTCTCATCGGATCGGATTAGTGTATGATCTTAAAATCCTCAAAAACAGAAAATCCAAAAACATCAGAAAATCAGAAAATCCAAAAACATTCAAAACATATCAGAAATCCAAAAGCGAGGTCAAAAGTCATTCAAAAAGCCAAAAAGGTCGTCTGAGTCGAACTCGTCGTCTGAAGGCTTGAGCGTGAAGCAAAGGTTGATCTTTTGATTATCCCGAACATTTGGAAATTCGATCCTATAAAGTCGTCATAATAAAGCTGAAATTTCATCATGTATATCTTCATTTGTAAATCCGGTCAGTCGATGCGGTCGAACTCACGTGGTCTCTAGCATTATATAACGTAAAACCAAGGCTAATCTATCGATAAGCCTGAGGCCCTAGGATAGGTCTTTAGGTTAGTCTCTTAGTCAAAATCTGGAAAATCCAAAAACATTGGAAAACTAAAAATCAAAACATTTGAAAACGACGAGAAAAATACCAAAAGCGACCTCAAAACATTGCAAAACTCCAAAACATCAAATGTTTAGAAAAAATCCATCGCCTCATCTACGCTTACACTCGTGATAGTCAATCATCCATAATAAATCGTCATCACCCTCAACCTTTGGTAAAATAGTCGGAAACAAGTCTAGCAGTCAAATGTGAAAACCTAAACTGTCAAAATCTCAAGTATAGGTCAGTCAGCAAGCAAGTTGGTCAACTCTTTTCTTATCAATGGCATATAAATCATAAATCAATTTCATCATTGTTTGATAAAAGCTTGTCCTAGGATCCGTTCTGACAATGGGCACTTTTATCAAACCAACCACTTTGGGTAAACAAAACGACGTGTCATTAACATGTCCTAGGATCCGTTCCGACAATGGACATTATCTTTTGGCAATAAGTTTTGGCTCCCATCTTTCGAAACATCGTTTCTCTTGGCTAATAGTACGAAGAACATTAGTTTGTTTGCTCACTTACTTTATCTTGTTTGATTTATCTCATTGTGCTCATTCCAAGGACCTCTCGATGATGTCCGAACGAAGGATTTAGAGAGATAGGAATGGGGCAACGATCATTATCTTTTGTCTGATGTGCTTGTTGGATATCTTTGTAATATAACCTTGGCCATGCGTGCTTTTGTTTAGTCTATAGCGAGGGTGTTTTAAGTTTCTTGTTGACCACATAGAAAGGCTCGCCTTCCTATGTTTTGGTCCGAGATATTTGAAATATCTGAACTATTTTCTAGACAGGGTTCCGTATGTCAGGTGTGAACAAGAATACTCCTATCTGATTTGTTGAGTCAAAGTCCATCACACTAGGTACAACGCCATCCTGGTTCTCGATACCTTGATGCATCGTACTGTGTGTATTATCAAACATAAGGAAATCTGCCCTTTGAAAATCCCAACTCCACGGAAAGTAGTCATCATCATTTGCATGATCATCTCATTCTTTCATTCTTCTATCACATTCTTCTATCTTTACTAACATTTCTATCCTAGTTGGTACATGAAGTTACCCATAGCTAATGAATGTCCATTCATCTACATCAACCACTCCTCTCGCATTTTATCGCGATTTTGATTGGCAATTGGCATTCCCATTCAACATCTCGAGGGGGCAATATACCAGTGCAATTCTTCTCACTGGGGCAACAGTGGGGCATCCGAAAAATTAGGGAAAATTTGACTATTGATCATGACAAGATCATTCTTTGAATCAATGCAACAAGTGCATTGCTTCAAAGAGGGGCAAAATGTACAAGTTGACATTGCGCATCTAAGTCTGACTACCGACATCATTTCATCCTAAATCATTCCCCAACCTAACCATTTAATTGAATATCTTTATTTGATTAAATTCATTTGTTTTCTTCTCTTAATTAAACAAATCATGTGTTTAATTAAGTCTCTTAAATCATTCTCCATCTCTTTTAATTAAATAATTAATTTTATTTAATTAATTAAATCTCTAAAGTCTGTCTATTAAATTGAATAAACTAAAATCTTATTTAATTTAATCTTACTTCAATCTCTTTAATTAAATAATCAAAACATGTTTATTTAATTAAACTCATTAAATCATTTCCTCTCTTGTTTGATTTAAGTGTCAAAATCCTAGAAGTCCAAATAAGTCAACTCACTAATCATCATTAAACTAACATAATCATCATTTATTTAATCTAACCATGATTAAATACTAATCTCCACCACTTGCATTCTCTAGATATCTCCACTTGCAAATAAATCAATTTATTGATTTATTAAATCTTCATTTTCCCTCAACAAAGCATCTTTTGGAGGAATATTCTTCTATTTCAAATTCAAAATTTGAATGACATGTCCTTCCAACATGTCATTTACTCTCTCTTACAAGTCCTTCCAACAAGGCATTACTTCTTCTTACATGTCCTTGCCTTGAGCCAAGGGGCATTTAATGCAATTTTCTTCCCCCTCTTACATGTCTTTTCTCAAAATTCAAATTCAAAAATGCATTTATTGGCACATTTGTCAAAACTTGCTCATTCCTCATCCAATCACATTTGGACAAATGGCATTTTGCCATTGGCCAAATCTTTTTCCCACATTGCTCTATTTTGGCTTTGTTTCCATTTCAACTTTCTATAAATAGAATGCTTCACCATGCATTTCATCATCCACAATTATGCAAAGTTATTATGCACAAATATCTCTCAAATTCCATCCATCTTCTTAACTAGTTTATTGCAGATTTTGGAGCTCATTGAGGGACTTATCAAGTGGATCAATCATCTTCAATCAACATTTTCATTCAAGGAGTTGGGAAAGGGCAAATCTCCACACACCTATTTGCACCAACTCCCCCATGGGATCAAGTGTTTGCATGTTAAATTAGGATTTCATATTTCCATTATGTTCTTCATTGTTTTCTTTGTTCTATTTCCTATTTTTAGCTTTGTGAATGGATTTCATGGGGAATCCTCGTTCATGCTTACAAGATAACTCTCTAACATTGTTTGTTGTTGCGTTTTTGTAGGCACTTCGAATTAGGGGTTCCGCGAGAGCGTGGGTGTGTGAATGTTGGTTCGGTAGGCCCATAAGGCTGGGTTTAACTGCAAATTCCAATCACGAATGAATTCATTAACAGTCTTTTTGAGTATTTTCAATATGGTTTTGTTAGATGCCTTAGCTTGACTATTTCCTTAGGGGTAATAGGGTGTGGAGAATCGATGGTGGATAGAAAATTGGGAACAAAGCTCTTGAACATCTTGATTTTTGAATGGGGTTCCATTGTTTGTTATTATTGTTTGGGGAATTCCATACCTGGAGATGAGATAATTCAAAATGAATTTTAATATTTGTTTATTGGTGATATAGGTCAATGGAATTTTCTCTATCCATTTAGTGAAGTACTTTGTTGCTATGATAATGAATTTGTGCCCATTGGATGAAGTGGGTGATATCTTGCCTACCAAGTCTAATCCCCATTGCGAGAAAGGCCATGGTGTCGTTATAGGTCTCAATTCCTATGCTAGTGCATGAAAAAGGTCACTGTGTTGCTAACATCATCGACACTTTCTAGAATACTATATGCATTTCTGTTCCATGGAGGGCTAGTAGTATCCAGTTTTGAGCAGTTTCTAGACTAGGTTAAGTCCACTAGAATAAGATCCAAAAATACCTTCATGAACCTCTTGTAAAGCTCTTTGTGCTTCTTCTGCATCAATGAATCGTAGTAACATACCATCTAGACTATGATGGTATAGGGTATCTCCTAAGATGGTAAAATGTGAAGTTCTATGGGTAAATGTTTTCTTTTGAGTGGTCGTTAAGTCAATGGGTATGGTACCATGCTGGATGTAGTCAAAGGTATCTTGGTACCATGGGGAATTATGACAAAAAAACACATACCAATTCGGATTCTAGGATGTCAAATGCTGGTACCAACAACCGTTCCATGAGAAACTCATACTTAGGCACGTTCTGTGGAATATCAAGTAGTGAGCCTATTGTTGCCATTGCATCAACAACCCTATTATTGATTCAAGTAATTTTCTCAAAGGTTATTCTGACGAAATATTCCTTGAAGCTATCCACTATCCTTTTATATGGCAACAATTTTTTATCCTTTTTCTAGTATTCATCATTTACTTTTCTGATCACTAGTTGAGAGTCTCCAAAGACTTGTAGCTCTTTTATTTTCCATTCAATAGCCATTTTCAACCCTGTGATAAGAGCTTCATATTCTGAGATGTTGTTTTTGCATGGGAATGCAATCTTGTAGGCCTTGGGTATACTATCTCCTTGTGGTGTGAGAAATAGAATACTAGCTCCAGATTCATGTTGAGTATGGGACCCATCAAAGTATAGAATCCATTGGTCTATTTGTTCTATCATAAAAATACTCTCATTTGGAAAATCCACTATGAGAGGTTTATGATCATCTAAGGGTGCTTCAACCAATTGATTTGCTAAAATCTATCCTTTGGTAGCTCTCCTATCTACATATTCTATATCAAACTCACTTAGGATCATTACCCATTTAGCTATTTGGCCTATTAGGGCTGCCTTTGCTAATAAGTATTTGAGTTGG
>VDFB02374906.1:0-15383 GCA_007258455.2 Sequoia sempervirens
TTATTCCTCTTGTTGGGCGCCTTCTAAGGTTGCCTATAGCAAACTTGAGAAGCTACTCTGTGACTTTCTTTGGGCTTCTTCTGAAACCCATAGAGGGTTTCATCGTGTTGCTTGGGAATTTTGTTGTCTCCCCAGGGATTATGGAGGTCTGGGATTGCTCTCTACCCAGAGGCAAGGGACTGCCTTGTGTGTTAAATGGATTATCCATGCCCTTACTGGGGATGAGGCCTAGAAAATTCTTCTTTGCCATTATATTCAGTTTGGTTTTCCTTTACATAGACCTGCCTAGAAGGGGATTAGTTTTTAGACCCTTCTGATCATGAAGGAACTAGTCCAGATTGTTGGGACTTTTGTTGCCAAAAGCATTTGGCATGCTTGGGAAGCTGTCAAACCCTGGCTTTGGTGGGCTGACTTTGGTTTTCGTGATGGGTTGTCACTTAACCAGCAAAACATTTGGTGGTCACCTCTTTTTGCCTACAATGATCAACCTTTGGCTAAGGTGTCCTGGCTTAAAGCTCTCAAATTTCACAAGAAGGGTATCCAGACCCTCCAATAGCTTTTTCATAGACTCGCCATGCGCATTATGCACTGGGATGAGTTTTGTGCCATGTATAGGCTTTAAAACCAAGACCGTGCTACTTTTGATGGTCTGGTGAGTGCTATTCCAGATAAGATGCATCATAAAACTAGTATTCGTGGGTGTAAACCTTGGTGGAAGGACTGTAAGTGGTACCCAAATCCTTTGTTTAGAAACTACAAGCCTAGGCTTGGTTATAGGTGGATTTCACCCCATTTTTCTATGATCCAGAGTTTGAACTAGAGGTGGCTTCTCCAATCTTCCGCTCCTATTTGGTGTAGAAAATTCACTGCCACTTGGTCTGCAAGTGTTGAGCTGAAGCTTGCCCATTTTGCTTGGTGTGTTCTTTTCCAAGGCTTGCCTATGAGCTCTTGGCTTGTCCACTTGGGGGTCCATGACCCTCGGTGCCCTTTCTGTGGGCAGGCTGAGACTTTTAAACATCTTTTCTGGTTTTGTCCTAGAGCTCAACAATATTGGACTTGGATTCATGACTTCTTTCGACCATTTAGGTCGGAGTTGTTCTCCTAACATATGATTCTGCTAGGTGATTCGCCCAGATTCCTGGCTAAGTATACCCAACTTTGGCACACTTTCATGGTGGAAATCCTCTTCAATATCTGGAAAGACATAAATGCCTGCATTTTTGCTCATTCTCAATTGGATTGTCAGGTTTCTTTGTATACAAAAGCTATAATTTGTTCTAATGTGTTATTACAGATTCAGGTGCAAGCCAACAAAGTGGCTCTTGAAGTTGCTCACTTGCAGGTGCTCTTGGACCATTGGGGCAATGCCCCGTGTACTGTTTCTCGGGTCCCCGCCTCGCCCTCTTCTTCCCATGGTCGGTTGTCTTCTTGGGGCCGACAACGATGTGATTTTGCGCATCCCTGCTCTCAACGTCCTCTCCGACAGGATTCTTGCCCTTCTCGGCGGACCCGTTCTCCTCCGCTGCAGGCTGGCCAGGGGTGGCCCTCTGGCGGGGTGTCGGGGAGCGGTGGTGGCGACTCTGGGTGGCCCTCTGATGATACTCCTGCTTCTGGTTCTGGTTGGCCAGACTTTGGTAAAAGTTTCCTACGGTTGGCTCTTGCAATCTCACCTCGTCGCGAGGATGAAGATAAGGATAAAGATCAAGATGCTAATGATGGTTGGGGTCCTCCTCCTGACGTCACTCCCAACCCCACTGATGTATGGGGGAAGAAGGATGACAGAGACCCTCCTAGCTCTGTTGGCACTGCTCTGGCCGCCTAATGGCCTTTTTCTTGTTATGTTTGTTAAAAACTTGATCATTTAGATTTTTTGGAATCAACCCATATGACTCCGAGGGCATGCTTTTTTACCACCCACTTTTTTTTGTGAATATGTACTTTTATATTATTTATTAATATAGATAGCTGCCTATTCATAAAAAAAATTTAGACACCTATAGAGTGAAATTCTAGAATGATTTGAGAAGGCTCATAGATTAAATCAAAGTCAATAATAAAATACATGAAAAATAAATTTGCCAATAAATATCTCTAGATTGGATTGATATAAGAGAGATTTTATTGTAACTATGAAGTCAAGAAATATTTAATAAGATGAGATGTGTGACACTGACTTCTACCATCATTCAACAACATAATTTGCCTTGCATTCTATTGGAAATTTTGTAGTGGATTAATTTGGGAGTTTGATCTAATTGTTATTCTTAGTCCAAGGGGTGTGAATTTATAATAATTATTAATAGAGCTGAAAACATAACCAAATATTAGTATTGATAGAGAAACTCCACTTCATTATGAGTTGAAGTGGCATACATTTATAAGGATTATTAATAGAGTTGATAAAATAACCAAATGTTATTATTGATAGAATTTAATCTCCATTTTAATGTCAACTAAAAGGACATGTATTTATAAGAATAATTAATATAGTCACTAAACATTATTATTATTGATAGAATTAGATTTCTACTTTAAATTGTAAAAAAGAAATAAGAAACAAGAATTTCATCCTTGAATATTCACTACAACAACCAATAAATAAATAATAAATGATCAAATTGCATCCAACACAGAAATTAATTCATCAGACAAGAATTAAAAATATTAATTGAATGACTTTTATAAAAAACTTCAGAGTTTTAACTCTTCTAACCACATCTATAAAAGTCATTGAATTAACTACTCATACTAACCATAAATTATTAAGCTTAAGTAACTACGAACACAGTTTGCATAATAAACAAGTTATAGCTAAACAGATTTCATACGGACATAACAACCGATGGACCCTTTAATACGACAGAAATTGTTGGGAATAAATTGGGCATTGAACTTGTCGGTAATATCTTTCTCAGCAGTACGGACTCCATTCTGATTGACGCGTGTCTATTCTAAACCAAGTGGGCTTTACCTCTTACGAAAAATCCGGATAACCACATTCTCCCAAGAGTCCGGACGGAGGGGCTCCCTTACAAATACAACAAGGGTTTGGTCTAAGTTGGAAACAAAATTGGCTCCACAACAGCATCCTAGATTGACTTATCTTTGAGACTCAAATATATCCCTATTCTTGGCTCCCTCCAAACAAAAATAATGCGAAGTTTTCAGGACGTCATTTTGTAAGAACTTTAAAAAACAAAAATAGCGTAATTAATTTAATTTATTTTGTTCATTATTAAAATTAAATATTACTTGCAATGGCATCTTAGTGTGCAATGGGATGTGGCAGGTCAATTAAGAAAAAAGTTGGTTATCTTTTTCATATGTTTGTGTAGTACATGATGTCAATTGGTAGATCATTTAGCAAATAAGGTTGTTTGTGTAACAAAGATCTCAATAGAGAAGTGATAGCTTCAAATAAACTATGCATCCACTTATAGAGATCCAAACACAACTGAAACAAAACCTCTGAATCAAGAAGATAATCATGCTCTATTACCAACATGCTCATGTTATGTTCAATAGAGAGAGAGGGAGAGATAGAGGGGTGGAGAACAAGAGAGAGAAATGGGTATGGATATAGAGAGGAAGATAGAGATGGAGATGATCATAGAGAAGGAGATGGATATGGAGAGGAGAGGTAAAGAGAGAGGAGATGGATAGATAGATATAGAAGAGATAAATATATAGAGAGGAAGAGAACAAGAGAGGGAGAGATAGAAAGATGAAGATATAGGAAGTGGTATATAGAGAGAGGTAGAGGGAGAGATAGAAAGATGAAGATAGAGAAAGAAAGTGGTATATATAGAGAGGTAGATATACAATTAGAGAGGCAAATATATAAACTCATAAAATGCTAAAAAGATTGTCATATAAACTCAAAAACCCAAAATCTAGGAACAATTGTGTTTGATTTCATCGATTGTATCCTTCATGAGTAGTTTGTACTATTTACCTCGACAATGCATTGACAATTGAGTTTTATTGTCTTTTATTGTTTAGGGTAAGTTGCAGATATCCCTTTGTCCCTCCTATCTATTTCCCCACCTTCCACCCTATCTCTTATTTCATTTCTCTAAAAGATTAAGTTGTTGTATTTTTTATATAGTAATTTAAATAATATATTATCTCAAAATATATAAATATTATATATATTAATTACATATTATATTAAATATTTGTATTTAATTTAAATAATATTATTTATAAAAAAAATATTACGTATATATGTATATATAATAATGTGCATTATATTTCATATAATATGTAAATAATAAATATATTTTCCATTATATTTTTCAATAAATTTAATATATATTTAAATAATAAATATAGATAATTATTAAACATATAATATATTTAAAATATTAATTAGTATTATATTTAAATTTATAGTATATTTATATTTAATAATGTATAATTTATACAAATTTTTTATATTATGTCAAATATAATGTAAAAGGATAATTTGAAAAGCAATTGTCCCTTCCCTAAGTGCAAACTCTAAATGTTTAAATGGTGCTGCTTATAAGTCAAGTTTAAAGTAGGGATGATGTCCATTTGCCATAAACATCCATTTTAATGTGCGAGTATATTCTAAGATTTTCATGAGTTAAAACACAATGTACCATGGCCTTGCTAGAAACAAGAATTTTAACATGTCCATCGCGGAATATGGCAACGTTGGTGGAAAAAATCTGAAGGGCTGATAAAGCACAAATTGATATATTCCTAGGATGTGGTTGACATCACCTCCAGTTGTTTTGGCAAATGAAAAAATGTGAAAAAATCAATGGTCATGATGATTTTCATTGTCTTGCATCCCATCTTGAATAATCTACTCTATTGATCTTGAAAATCAATCAAACTTTGTTCAAAGAGGGAATGCCTTTGACGTAAATATTAAAAAAGAAAAAAATATATATTTTGAATATTGTTTGTGTTTATAATTTTATATATTTATTGATTTTTTTAATTTTTATTGTGAAATATGTTTGAGTTAATTATCAAGCAATTGTATTTCTATATACATTTACAAATTAAAAGAGTTTTCTTAATTGAATATATTAAATGAAACACTAATCAAAATATTGAAGTGATATTAAAAGATGGTATATAATAAAGAAGTTTGTTTGAAGTGATATTATATAGAGTCTCTCGGCATCACCTAGATGCAATGAATGTTAAGTGGACCATTCATATGATAGAGATGGGTTCTTGTGAACCACTACTCGTGAAATATGGGTCAATGAGTTTGACTCGAAAACTACATGATTAAATCCTCATAGCAGTATCATAATGAAGTTTGTTTTATTATGCAGATTTATTTTATACCTTTTCTATGCAGGTCTACAAATTGCATCTCCTAAAAATAGAATAAAAATACTTGAAAAGAACTTTGAAATGGCGTGAAGGATTGAACCAAAAAAAAATCTAAAAACAATCAGATATTACTTTCTCAAAATAATTTAGAACCCTAAAACTTTGTCTGTCTTTGTTGTGCACTTCTTTCATCCATGACAACTAATACTTGAGCAACAAACATCTTGAAGTCTAAAAATAACTAGGCATTACCCAAAGTGCTTGGAATACATGCATACCGTTCCCTACAATTATTTGAGTCTCCTTCAAGGAATTCCTGGAAAACTATCTTCTGGGTTTTCCTCCCATTTAATAGAATTTGTCGACACGCATAAATAAAATTTAAACGTCATACTTGAAATTTAGCAAGATTGTTCGTCAAGCTTCACGCCTGCAATTCTTTTGATAAAAGCAAGAGCATAAAAACAGAAAAGGTCTGTAGCGAATCCAGAAGTCGAGTACAAGATAAAAACGAAGGCTATGTAATAACAAAGGAAGGCATACAAAATCAATTTGCAATATCAATTAACATTACAAATATCACACGATTCCTTGTTTCTCTCACCATCAGAATGTGAAGAAACAAAAAATTATTTAAAAGTACGTTAAAAGACGATTCCTTGTATGAACTGTGAAGAAAGACCCACTACCCAATACCCATGGTTCCGCGATCGAATCCTGTGGCGCGACATTATGTCATATTCGCTAAACTCATCGGTGGAACCCGAGAAAATCTTAATGTCCTTCGAAATCAGATACGCGAAGGCCACCCAAAATAGTGCGACGCCTGTGTAGACCGCAAAAGTGGCAACAATAAGTGGACTGAAGCCCTTCCTGGCGAACGCTGTCCTGATGATACAGCTGCCCATTTCAGATGATTTCTTCCCTTTTCTCTTCATGTTATGACTGCATCTAAATTGGACCTCCTCTTCTTCTGCACTGCAATGAAGCAGAGACACCGCCAGAAGAAGAACAAGAGTGGCCTTGATGCACCTTATGGCAGCCATTGCTCTACCTATGCTTTAGGAAAAAACTCACAAGCATTGGTGCATTGCATTGTTACGGTGGGTTCAATTTATGCTTTTACTCTTGCCTTGGTCTAGACGGCGCCTACAAAATCAGCCAATTATAGCCGCATAATTCTCACGCATATAAGACGTGGGCGGCTGGGCCTGACTTACCACAAAATGCTTGGAAATGCGATTTTCACGGGGACTTTCTCAGGACAAAATTGAGCGGACAGTTTACCAGTTTGGCACACATTTGTCATCGTAAGTTTCTTTCACATATAAGGATGACAGGGATTCTCCGCTCCCGTTCAAAAAAAAAGTATCAGGAGGACGTCTCTTGATGATCGCTTATATGGGTAACTTTTTAAGAACATTTAACGCAACGAGGGGAGAAGGTAGTTCAGTGTTCAATTGTTTTTATATTATTTAGGTATAATATTCAGTCTTATCACATATTTAGTTTATAGGTAAATATAAAAATAACTAAATATTGATTAAAATGGATTCATATTTGAACACATGAAAACCTATGAATGTTATATACCTAAAAGAATATAAATACATGGTAAAAAAGTGAAATAAGTATTTTTTTGTTTCAAATAAAATATCATAACTATCCACTATAAGTATGTCATTCATAAAATAAAATGCTCATTTAATAAAATAAGACATTCATTTAAACAAGCATTTTTATCTTATTGAAAGAATATTGTTCTTATGTGTACAACTATTGGGGTAGCAATGTACAAGCATTGGAGTATTTCATATTAATAGTTTGTCCTATCATAAATATAAAAGGTGAGCACAAGAAATACCATGTATTTTCTCAATAAATGTGAAGGATTTTCAAAAAGTTCTATTGTTCAACTATTGATCCATTTTTGTTTGATATAAGTTGTATTATAAATAATTATGTGTTGTTTTTATAACAATAAATAGATTTTTTGTTTTCAACTATTGGTCCATTTGTGTTGAATATAGAAGCAAGATATAACAAAGATTTATGGTTACCAATAAGTATTTGGTCCATTTAGGTTGCATATAATTTTTATTTTAAATAAAAATATGATATTCTACAAGCAACAAATGGTATTTTTTTGTTCAACTACTAGGGCTACCATGATTAAGTTTCGGTCGAATCTTTTAAAAGTCAAGTTTTAGACACTTCTCAATAGATGTGTTGATGTGGCAAGTTGCATGATGAGTCACACCTCCAAACCTTAGTTATAGATAAATAAGAGGCCAATCCACATTTTAAAAAAATGAAGGTCCTACAATATTCTAGTCCATAACTACATGTTGACAAAGTTAGCATGCACGACTACTAGCCCCTCTCCCCAAATATGTTTTGTCTTACATGGGAGAAAAACTCTATGTAAATAAATCTATTTTCTTCTACAACTTTCTTTTTCATTATGATGATGGATTACAGAGTTTGATCCAAAACGTTGATGGAAATAAATCTCACTCATTTGAATCCACAAACAACACACTATTCAGTATGGAATATGGAAATCTAATGTCTTTAACTCTATGTAAATTTATTTATTTTATATTTTATTTATATATTAAATTAGTGTTTTATATGTTATTTTGTATAAAGATGTGTATTATATTACATTCACATAAAACATAATGAGAGAAATTGTATCAAATATCAAAATTTAGTCAAGGTAAGGTTTTAAATAAAATTTATTAGAATATGAGGAAAAATAATAGATCACATCATATTCACAATAATAAAAAAGAATTGGAAGAGCGACACACCTAAAGTCTAGTCAAAGAAAACATTAAACACATCAAAACATGCAACAAAATAATAAGCAATTAAATCACTATGCAACAAGAGCTATATATCTAGTAGAAGGTGGAAGCAAATCATGGTCACCAAGCTTGCTCTAGCCACTCTTGAGGTCATGGATATTGGGAACAAGTGACCCCCATCTCATATAATGGCACCTTCTTCATTTTCTTCTTCAAGTTGAGTAACTATCAATGGAGAAATGATCAAACTTAGATGAAGAACCTTTCCACAATTAGACCAATTAGAAATGCCATGCCATGATATTGAGAAGTGGAAAAATGAACATGTGTTTGCTAAGACTATTCATGTCCTCAATGTTGAGGAGATTCAATTGGACTCATGTGAATTGTATTTGGCACAATCATTGTGGTTTTGACCGCATCTATTCTCTTAGTGAGTGGAAGGACCTATGTTAGAGTAGAAAATGACATGAATATAACACTATAGTGCATATTTTACCAATACTCAATAAGATTCTACAAGTGTTCAACTTATAAGGAAAGTCTATTAGCTTACATCTAACTATTTAACATAATATTTGAGCAAATCATTGATTTAGCATACATAAAGAAATGTGAATTAGTAGAAGCTCCTAAAAATAAAGATGAGTTTCTATATTTGAAATGCTAAACAAATTCTTCATTTGAAAGCATACCAAATTTTTGTGAACTTAGCCCTCATCCATGATCAATCACCTAGAAGAATCATTTGCTAAGAATTTTTTTATGTCTAAAAGGTCTAAAATATTTATGTATCCAAGTCCAAGTTTCCTAGGACCATGGAAAAAAATTAAAGAGGTGCTTGAGCATTAAATTTATATAATTTCAAAAAGAATAATTGTAATTAGAAACACTCAAAGTCGATCAAATGAGATCCAATAGAGAGGCCCTGGTAAATAATACATTGAGAAAAAATCTTCATCATGCCATTCAATATGTAACCCAAGATCAAATCCACCAAAGGTTACCTATGTTACAAGGGCATCAAAATCTATCTTTGCTATATCAATTTTAGGTAGATTCTAGTCCAACAACTTGAAATATTCATCAATATTTCATTTCTAGTAGATCCCTTATTGAATTTAACTCATCATGGATTTTACACGTAGAACAATTGCTTCATAAATGATATTTTACCCTAATAAAATTGAGTTATCTGTCCATAAATTAGTTTTATTTACAATATAACTGATCTCTAATAGGTGGTATATCTTTATCGACAACATTGATGAATGTAAGTGGTGGAATTGTTGAAAATTGTGGTGTTTTATTAGCTTAATACTTTCTAAAACTTTATGATTGCTGATCTAAATATGCTTTCTTTTGTTACAGATTCTTTGTGAGTGATTATCTAATTAATCCATTTTACCATTTGCAGAATGAAGAAAGAAGTTGTAGAAGAATTAGATAGGATATTAGAAAGATACACAAGCATATATCATGGAGAAACCCTTTCGGGAAAAAACTCCACCAAGAATCAATGTATTATTTAATCTTTGAAGTAGATTACAATAACTCCAGTTCTTGCTTGAAATGCTTCTTTTGCCTTCAACAAATCTTCTTCACAACTTGCAATAAAACTGATTTTGAACCGAATAGAACTGAACTAAACTAATATGAATTGAACTGAACTTCATGCATGTAAACATCAAACCCTAACTCCTAGGATCTTTACATGCATTCAAATGTGTTATCTTTTACTCTAAATAGTTAACTTAACTCAAGGTGAGTTCCACCTTCCATGTGGGTGACCCATGTGCTCCTATTATTTAGGAAATCATCTTGGACACCCCCACACGCTCCTATTATTTAGGATTAATTACAAATGTCAATTAACATGATTATTTCATCCAAAAATAATCTCTCTAATCCTAGTGTTTGAGAACACTTTCCAAGGACCTAGGAGACACATGAAATAAATAATGTTTAGGATTGCAATTAAATGGCATCCTATTTCCAATAGGAATTAATATGGAAGAATAAAGAAGACCAATCCAATATTTTACATTAGATGTGAGCTAATTCACTTTCTATTTTAGTTATATTCTTTGGTCTCCTCCATATGCATTCTTTGGAATGTTGATTTCACAAAATATTTCATACTCTCTTTTTCAGATTGCATCATTTTTTCTCCAAGTGCCACCTTAGTAACTTGGTAGTCAGGTACTTCCATTTCTCCTTCTTTATTGCATAAGGGAGAGTCAATTTCTAGATATCTCATGTCTTGAGCATCTATGGTAATTGAGGATATCACATTTGACTTTTTGGGTGGAGGTAGCATGGGTAAAGAGAGATGCTAACTTTGAGAAATCCCAAACAACCATTATAATGAATTTGTTTCTTTTCTTGAGAGTTTGATCTCAAGAAAAAATATTTTGCACATTGTTCATGTTTATGATTTTATTTTTTATTGATTTTTTAAAATTTTTATTATGAAAATATATTGAATTAATTATCAAACAATTGTATTTATATATACATTTAAAACTAATTCAAAAGAATTTTTTTAATTGAATATATTATAATTAAATTTTAATTAAAAGATTGAAGTGATATTAAAAAGTGATATATAATAAATAAGTTTGTTTTATTATGCAAGTTTGTTTTACTTTAATTTTATGTTACTTTTTTATGTAAGTCTACAAATGATCTTGCACCACCTAAAAATAGAATAAAGATATTTGAAAAGAATTTTGACTTTATTTATAATTTTTTGGAAACGTTTATCCAACCTCCATAATTTATACTTTTGACCATATTAATTAATTAATTGAAAATAAAAAAATCCATTATATTATGATTTTCAATTAATTAATAAATAACATAAAAAATGCATTCTAAAGATAGACAATATGTTTGGTAAAATGGTAGGACGGGTTGAAAAAAAAAGTCTAAAAACGCTCATTAATTTTTTCAAAATAATTTAGAACCCTATAACTTTGTCTATCGTTGTTGTGCACTTCTTTCATCAACCATCGTTATGCTCTTTCATCCATGACAACTAAGGGAGAGGGGGCTATAGTGGGCCACCCTAACTTTGCGCTTCTCAAAGTCCTTTGTGAAAATTTATATCACTCCCAAATTTGTACAACAACTTATTTGGCAAGTCCCCTGCTTATAAAAATTGGTTTCAAGGCCACATCATCAAATTTGATGCCACATCAGCATGCTTTTTGTCAAGGTATCCGAAAAGGCCCAAAAAAAAGGTGAGACCGATAGTGGGTCACTAAGTCATGTATTATTGGTGCATTGATGTGGCATCACATGATTTGTCAATTTGTATACTTTATGGATAAAAGTGTTTTGAAATTGGATATTAAATATAAGTTTATTGGATATTAAGCCTACCTACTATGGGGCCCACTCCGACCTACTTCTATACCTACCATTAGACCCTACCCACTATAAGCTCCTTAACTCTTGAGCAATAAACTTCTTAAAGTCTGGAAGTCTCAAATAACTAGACATTACCCAAAGTGCTTGGAATGCATGCGTACCGTTCCCTACACCGATTATTTGAGTCTCCTTTGAAGAATTATTGGCAAACTATCTTCTGGTTTTTTCTCCCATTTAATTAAGCTTTTCAACACGCATAAGTTAAATTTAAACGTCATACTTGAAACTGAGCAAGATTGACCTTCAAGCTTCACGCCTGCAATTCTTTTGATAAAAACAAGAGCATAACAAGCAGAAAAGGTCTGTAGCGAATCCACAAATGGAGTACAAGATAAAAAAGGAAGGCCATGTACTAACAAAGGAAGTTATACAAAACCAATTTGCAATATCAATTAACAATGCAAATATCACACAATTCCTTGTTTCTCTCACCATCGGAATGAGAAGAAACAAAAATTTATTTATAAGTACGTCAAAAGACGATTCCTTGCATCAACTGTGAAGAAAGTCCCTACTACCCAATACCCATGGTTCCGCGATCGAATCCTGGGGCGCGACATTATGTCATATTCGCCAAAGTCATCGGTGGAACCCGAGAAAATCTTAATGTACTTCAAAGACAGATACGCGAAAGCCACCCAAAATAGTGCAACGCCTGCGTAGACCGCAAAAGTGACAACAATAAGCGGACTGAAGCCCTTCCTGGCAAACGCTGTCCTGATGATACAGCTGCCCATTTCAGATGATTTCTTCCCTTTACTCTTCATGTTATGACTGCATCTAAATTGGGCCTCCTCTTCTTCTGCACTGAAACGAAGCAGAGACACCGCCAGAAGAAAAACAAGAGTGGCCTTGATGTACCTTATGGCTGCCATTGCTCTACCTATTCTTTAGTTCTCCTTTTCTCTAGAAAACACTCACAAGCATTGGCGCATTGCATTGCTACGGTGGGTTCAATTTATCCTTTTACTCTTCCCTTGGTCTTACAAAAACAGCCAATTATAACCACATATTTTCGCACGCATATAAAACGTGGGCCTGACCACAAAATGCTGGAAATGCGATTTTCATGGGGACTTTCTGAGGACAAAATTGCGTCTACAGTAGACCAGTTCGGTACACATTCGTCATCTTAAGCTTCTCGCACATTTAAGGATGACGGATGCTCCGCTCCCTTCCAAAAAAATAGTATCAGGAGGACGTGTCTTGTACGATCGCTTATACGGGTAACTTTTTATGAACATTTAAGGCCACTAATGTGCTTTGTCACTAGGTATACAAATCTCACAATTATAGAGTGTGATCTAAAATATTGATGCAAACAATTCTCGCTCATTTGAATCCACAAATAGCACGCTATTCAGTATGGATTATGGAAATCTAATGTCTTTAACTCTATGTAAATTTATTTATTTTGTATTTTATTTATTTATATCAAATTAGTGTTTTATATGTTATTTTGTATAAAAATGCATATTATATTACATTCATGCAAAAAAAATGAGTGAAATTATATCAAATATCAAAATTTAGTCAAGGTAAATTTTTAAATAAAATTTATTAAAATATGAGACAAAATAATATATCACATCATATTCACATTAAAAGAATTGGAAGAGTGACACACCTAAAGTTATATCAAAGAAGACTTTAACACATAAAACATGACAATATAATAAGCAATTAAACCCACTATTCAACAAGGCTATAATCTAGTAGAAGGTGGAGAGAATCATGGTCCCAAGCTTGCTCTAGCCACTCCGGTCATGGATATCATAAAGTCCCCATCTCATATAATGGCACCTTCTTCATTTTCTTCAAGTTGAGGAGTAGCTCTCAATGGAGAAATAATCAAACTAAATGAAAACCTTGCCAATATTAGACCAATTAGAGTGCCATGCATGATACAGGAAGAGGAAAAGTGAACATGTTTTTCTAAGACCATCCATGTCCTCAATTTGAGGAGATTCATAGGACACTTAGTAATGAAATACATTTGGCATGATGCATTGTGGTTTGTGCCATCCTATTCTTAGTGAGGGGAAGGACCTATGTTAGAGTAGAAAAATGGCATGCATACAACACTATAGTGCACATTTCCCCAATACTCAATAAGATTCTACAAGTGTTCAACGTATAAGGCGAGTCTATTAGCTGACATCTAACTATATAGCATAATATTTGAGAAAATCATTGATTTAGTATGCATAATTATGAATCAATAGAAGCTTCTAAAAATAATGATGAGTTTCTATTTTTGAAATACTAAATAGATTCTTCATTTGAAAGCATACCAAATTTGTGTGAACTTAGCCCTCATCCATGACCAATTACCTTGAAGGATCATTTGCTAAGAAAATATTTATTCTGAAAGGTCTAAAATATTCGTGTATCCAAGTCCAAGTTGCCTAGGCCCATGAAAAAAAATTAAAGAGATGCTTGAGTGTTAAATTTATATAATTTCAAAAAGAACAATTGCAATTAGAAACACTCAAGTGGATCAAATGAGATCCAATGGAGAGGCCCTAGTAAAGAATACTTTGACCGAAAATATTTATCATGTCATTCAATATGTAACCTAAGATCTCAAATCCACCAAAAATTACCTATGTTACAAGGGCATCAAAATATATCTTTGCTATATCAATTTCAAGTAGATTCTAGTCCAATACCTTGAACTCTTCATCAAGATTTCACTTCTAGTAGATCTTTTATTGAATTTAACTCATCATGAATTTTATGGTGTAGAACAATTGCTTTATAAATGAGATTTTACCCTAATAAAATTAAGTTATTTGTCCAAGAATTAATTTTCTTTACAATATAAATGATCTCATTGATAGGTGGTATATCTTCATCTACAAGATTGATTAATCCAAGTGGTGGAACTTATGTGGAAGACTAAACAAGACCAACCCAATATTGTACATTAGATGTGAGCTAATTTTGTTTCTATTTTATTTGTTCTTTGGTATCCTCCATATGAATTCTTTAGAATGTTGATTCCTTAAAATATTTCATGCTCTCTTTCTTAGATTGCATCATTTTTTCTCCAAGTGGCACCTTAGAAACTTGGTAGTCAGATACTTCAATGTATCCTTCTTCTTTATTGCATAAGGGAAAGTCAATTTATAGATATCTCATGCCTTGAGTATCTATGGTGATGGAGGATATCACCTTTTACTTTTTGAGTGGAGGTGCATGGGTTAAGAGAGATGCTAACTTTGAGAAATATTCAACAAAAATTATACTGACTTTGTTTTTTTTTTAGAGATTTTGATTGAACCATAACAAGGAATCAAGAGTGGAAGATTCTACCTATGTTGCAAATTCATATTCAACTTGCTCCTTTAGAGTGCTTCATTTTAAAGGGGACCTTTGAGATGATCATGAAGGAAACCTCTAAGAAGGACCTAAGAGAGATACTTCTTAGGTGGAGGATACTTTCGGGGTATGGATGTTCTATGGGGGGAGGAACCTTGGTCCTAGAGAAGGAGATCTAAATTATACTAATGAGGGATCCTTAAGAGGATAACAAAGTTTCTCATGAGGAGATTGTGGAGGACAACATCATAACTAAAAATATTCAACCTCTTTATGACTAGAAGAAAACTTGATTTTAATCTTAGGCTTCTTCTTTTTTACCAGCTTTGTAGCATAATGAGAAGGCTCATGCTCTAAAGGTTTAACATTTTTCTGCTTTATACAAAGTTGCATATATGTAGGATAAATATTAGAAACACGAAAGAGGCTAAATATTTAACTTAAATGGAGATCCTTTCACATTTTATTCTTCTTTGGAGACTCTACATT
>VDFB02374908.1:0-18397 GCA_007258455.2 Sequoia sempervirens
TAATGTTAACTGTGAGACCCAACACCAAATAAAATATGCACTAAAAATTTGTGAAGTACATAACTGCGCCATGAATGTTTGTGCAATGAAGAACAAAATAATAGGGGAGAGTACCCCATATTGCAACACCCTACCTTGGGAGGTACATGTGGACTAGAAATTAAAAAAAAATGGCTACCACATTAGACAACCCTTCATGGACTTGCCAATTTCATTTCTCTTTGGTTGGACTATTATGCCTTGTGTTATGGTCTAATTGGTCCAATGTGTTCATGACGTGCTCATTTCAATGGTTGACCGTGTGTCATTCAAACAATTATGTCATCTTTCATTTGTAAGATATATATAGATAAATATATAAATGTCAAAATACATACATATTTAGATAGATAGGTTGAACTAGATATATAGCTAGGTATAAAGATACATATTGAATATAGATTTCCCAACGTTAACTTAGTTTATTAACTCCAAAGTGACATAAAATTCCATTTTCTTTACTTAATCCATAAGATTGTTATTTAAATATGGTTGATATAGTTAACCTAACAAAGTTTCTTTCATCCATTTCTATAATTAGGTATATGTTTGTATGTGTGTGTTTAGGCATATGGATAGATATAAAGATACATATACATAGATACACCCAACTACACATATATAGATAGATATATTGTTATATAGATATGTAGATAGAAAAAAATATAGACATTTGCATACATATACACGTCGCTATATATATAGATAGATAGTTCATTCTCTATATAGAAAAATAAATAGATATATAAATAGATAGATAAATATCTATGTAGAAAGACACATAGGTATATCAATTGATATATAGATATATACATATAGATATATAGAGATATATGTGTTGGTGTAATTAAAAGTGTTGTACCTTGTCCTAAGTCATAATTACACCTTAGTTAAGTTTACTTAGGGACCACATAGGAGGTAGTTGGAGAATTTCCACTTTTGGTGGACTTATCATGTTATTACTTTATCACATCCACCTTTCGTGGACACATCATGTGATTACATCTCCACCTTTTGTGGGTGATCCACCATTTGTGGTGATTATCACATTATCACTTTTCCACCTTAGGTGGAGTGATAGCTTTTCATAGTTGTTTCATGTCATAAGATTACGACACTTGTCATAATCTTATGCCTTTTTATGTTTTCACCTTGGCTATATAACTAAGGGGTCTCTCTCATTGTATACAACAACAATCATATCATTGACATTGAATACAGTTTATTCTTGTCATATTCATCCCTCTTTTGTGCTTTCCATTTGGTCTCAAGATGTTGGCAGCCATAACCAATTCTAACATGGTATCAGAGCAGGTTGGGTGCCATTGGAGAGTCTTTTTCTGAAGAGAGATACCAGATTTTGGGGTGTTCCATTTTTGGCTCTTTATTACAGGTTCATATCAGAGCTTGTTGGTGCAAATCTAAGCGCACCATTGCGTTTGGAAGGTTTGAGAAAGTCGATTTTTCCTTTTGTTTTTTCCAAATTGTACATATGAGGCCAAATCTATGAGGGTTTGAAGCTGAAGAGTGGTTGCCAGATCCAAAAGGTAGTTGCAATTTTGGAGCATTTTGGGTCAAATCCGACCCTGCCATCGCATCCAGAAGGGCTAAAAACCCTAAGATCAACTGCCAAATTGTCCAAATCGGAGCAGTTGTCCGGTGAGGCAAATTTTTTTTGCTCAAGAAGTCGTACGGTCCCCCAAGCATCATTATTGCAGTTGGGTACTGCAGTACCCACTGTACTGTAGTACTCTTGCGGCTGCAGCCCGCACCACGTGGCGCCCTTTCATTAGCGGCCACACAAATCCTGCGGCCCCACCAATCTTCCTCCCCAACATCAAATCTCCAGTGAAAAACTTTCAATTGGGCGGACATTGAATAATCCGACGTTCTCTCCAAATTCCGGCATCGGGATAAGAATATTCTGACAAAGATTCCATAGAATATTCCAGCCAAGAGCATATTCCGTGAAGGAGGAATATTCCATGGGACGGTCGCCCGAATGTCAAATTTAAGCTCATGTGCTGGTGACGTAAGCTTGCGTCATCATTTTCCTAAAAAAATTTCACCCCTCTCCAATTGCATTTTCAATTTTGTAGGCGAACTTCAAAGGCCCATATCTCAGTCATTTTGACTCCTTTTTTTGAGTTTTTTTTTATTTGGGCTAATTTTTCGTGCTCTACACAGTGGCACAATCATTTTTTGGTTTTGGTGTCTGGTTTTTCTAGAAATTGCAGATTCTCACAGGTGTTGTTGCTTTGTCCTCGTTTTGGCAACTTCGGGAGCTCATCTTTATCCTGACATTTTTGGGTGCATTTTTTGAAGGTCGCCAGTACGTGTACTTCTTAGTGCTATGATGCGTATTGATCTCATTTTTCTACCAAAAATTGTGCGATTTTGTGACTATTTTGGCATTTGCATGTGCGAATCGAAAGATCACTTCGTTTTTGGCGAAGTGGCAACTATAGCGCACTAAATATAAAGTGCTAATCGAATATTATTTCTTGGGGGTTTCGTTAATTGATTGATTTGAGTATCTTCGCGATGATTGTTTGCATTCTTTTGCTTATTTGTGTTCTTCTGATGGTAAAATCTCCAAATTGGAGCCTAAATCATAGTGTAATAGCATGGAGGAAAATCGTTATGGAACTATCTCATGATGAAGGTCCTAATAGGTCATCTAAGGACCACAATTCAAAACAATGATGCTAAAGAATTGTGAAATGGGAGAATTGATTGTGAAAACACTGAATGCATATGTTCATTAGTATTTGATTTGAAATTTCATATTGAATCATGCAACCTACTGAAGCATGTTGGGCTTTTGAGAAATTTTTACGGTAAAACAAAATATAAGATTCCAGAGGCTATCCAGTTGATAATGATTTGATGAATCTTGATCCAAAATGTTTTGATCACATCCAAGACTACATCTCCAAAATCAAGCAACTAAGAACACAATTGAAGGAATACAGTATTGAAAAAGAGGATTTACAATTGATTCTAAATGTGTTATCCAAGCTTGGTCTTGGGTATTCAGTGTTGTTTTCGGCTTTCATACCCATTGACTTTCTATGGGAGCATCATATGTTGATCCTAAGTTTGATGACTTTGCAAATCTCCTAATCCAAGAGGAAGCTAAGTTAATGAACATGGGTCTAATCAAGTCTTCCAAACCACAAGCATTGGTGGCTAATGAGTCTAAGGTACAGAAAGAATCGGGGAATCTTGATAAAAGCTGAAGAAAGAAAAAGCATAAAGGAGTAGAATCTAATCATCAAAGGAGAATCGCTAGAAGGAGAGGCAGCTTTTGTGCATATTGCAGAAAGGATGGACGCTATGAACATTGTGTTATAAGAAGGATATTGATGAGTTGAAAAATATTCTCAAAAGAATACTACAATGTTTGAGATCTTCTTCTCCTACTTGAAATCGGGTCTAAAAAAGGACAAAAGGTCAAGCATCTCTAATGAGGATATAAAGGAATGACTTTGTGCTTTCTTTCAGGTCGGGATGAGGGAGATGGCACAAATTGAGCATCTCATCGCGCCGACATCTTCGCGGTTATATTCTCCTCATTGCTTTGTGCATGTCTCTATCTTGATGGAAATAACACATATGAGTGTGGCACATGGAAGGGATCTATTGGGTGGGGACAACACTTTTCGAGGATGTCTTGTGTATTCCTCATTTGACAATCTTCTTTCCATTTATCAGTACACATGGTGGAGATGGGAGATTACTGATGAGTTCACGCGATTCTACGTTTGTCATCATTAGAGCTTTGGAGACTGAAGCCGAATCATTGCCTCTTTGGGTGGTTGATCATTTCGGTTGTATACCTTTGCGGTTGCTTCGATGATGACATTGTTCACTTTGGCTGTTGATCACATACACCATGATTGAAGGAGACATTTGGCTAATAGCGAACTTGGGAATTCTCACATCAGATCCAGTTCTTGAGTCATGCATTTCATCTCCTCCATCTACTATTGTACTTGATGATGCTTGTGTTGCTAAAGTTTTGGCTCCTAGCGATTCAGTACAGCAGGATGCTCATTGTCTTCCAGATATGGCTACTTTGGATGAATTCTTGACAGGTATTTCAGACTTTTTTGTTGAGTCTCATCTTGCAGATTTGGAGGACATCATCGATAGCATTCATCTTCTCTTTGATGAAGATGAACCTTCTTCAGTTGTTGTGAGGGAACACCTTGACCCTCTTGTTCATTCTCTACATGATCATTCTTCATAGATTTGCATGAGTGTGGATACTTTTGGACAACATTTGGAGGAGGTTTCTTTGTCTTCAGAGGAGATATCTTTGTCCTTGGATCATGTTCTACATTCTTTTCTACTAGATGTTGGATTTTCCTCTTCAACAGTGTGGCCTAGAACACCTGATTGGAGTGTGTCAGCTTTCGACATCAACATGGAGACACTTGAGCATGCTTCAGAGACACCATCATTTATCATCCACATTCCTAATATCCTGCATACATCCATGGTTTTGTTTCTTCCTAAGGGGAGGAATGTTGTTTGGCGAGATTGGATTATCTTCAGCATTCAATGTCGAGCTTCTACCATCATTGTAGGAGACTCAACATTGAGGGGGGGAAGCCTTGTATCTTTTCTACTTCTCTCTTATGGGGGGGTCTTTTTCCTCACATGGGGTTTTTACCTTCTCATACATCTTTGAGAGCATTTCTATTTTGTATTTCATCTCTCTTTTGGGGAGGAGTTTTGTCCCATTGGGTTTTCTCCTTTTCTCCATTTGTGAGAGATTGCATTCATTTGCATTGCATGTACATGGGTACCTAACATGGCTTAGTAGCCGACACCCATCTTTGCATCTTTGTGTCATTTGCATAATAATTTGCTACTCCCTAATTTGCACTTAAGGGGGGGGGTGTTGGTGTAATTAAAAGTGTTGTACCTTGTCCTAGGTCATAATTACACCTTAGTTAAGTTTATTTAGGGACCACATAGGAGGCAGTTGAGTGGTTTATCATGTTGTTATCATCCACTAGGTAGTTTTATCATGTGATTATATCTCCACCTTTTGTGGAGTGATAGGTCTTCCTAGTTGTCTCATGTCATAAGATTATGACACTTGTCATAATCTTATGCCCTTCAATGTTCTCACCTTGGCTATATAACCAAGGGTCTCTCTCATTAACAATCATGTCATTGACATTAGTCTCTGTTATTTATATGTATTCATCTCTCTCTTTTGTTGCTTTTTCCATTTGATTAATAAAGATCTTGGCAGCCATAGCCAATTCCCTAACAATATGTTCATGTTGGGCCTTGTATGCATGTCTTTCACATATATATATATATATATATATATATATAGATATAAAGATGCATTTACATGGATACACTAAACTACATAAATATATAGATAGATATATAGAAAGACATTTAGATATATAGACATTTAAATACATCATTAAATACATAAATAGATAGATATTTATATAGATCATTATATAGATAGATATAAAGATGCATATACATGGATACACTGAACTACATATATATATATGATGATATATAGATATATAGATAGATAGAAAGACATTTAGATACATGTATTATATTAGATATATAGACATTTAAATACATTGACATATAGATAGATAGATAGATAGTTATATAGATCGTTGTATATATAGATCTAAAGATGCATATACATGGATACACTAAACTATATATATATATATATATATATATATATATATATATATATATAAAGACATTTAGATACATATATTATAATGTGTAAGTGCACCAAGATGTGATACAAAAAGGGGGTCTTAAGATGCCACTTTTTTTTTCTTTATGAAATTAATAAAGTTTGATGTTCAACAAGAAAATGAAGATAGTTATATTCAAAATTTGAAAATGTATCAAGAACAAGAGTTGTAGTGCTCTGAGTCTACTTTTTAAAATACTAATTTTTTAAAAAATGGTGAAGATTAAGGGTTTCAAAAAGGGGGAGCAAAAAAAATGGTTTTGTTTTTTTTGAAAAAACATAACATAGCATCTGGTGTGCTTCCCCTAAATTGATGTTTTTTAAAAAAAATTTAAAATCACTTCAGTGAGAAAATAGCTACCACCATGTAGTTTATATAGGATTTTAGATTATTTTTAATGAATACCTGATTTTTTACTAATTTTTGAAATTGGTGTATCTTGAAAATGAAATAAAAGCATGATCCCCTTGGCTTCTTAACTAATAAAAATTAATTTTTATTTTTTAACTCTTTGATTATTATAATGGAGTCTGGTTCCTAATTTTTTTTCAAAATTCAATGAATAGGTAAAAAACTACACCCAAAATACCACATGTTGGTTTTTGAAAAAAAAAATAGACGCACTAACAAAATAAGTTAAAGATGAAAACCTTAACATAATAAAAATGTGAAAAAAATATATGGTTAGTGTGACCAATAGATTAGTATGGGCTGACTACACTTGATCCATGAGGATACGAAGTATATTCATGCCACTAAACATCAATCCAATAGAGATCATTCAATTTATGCAAAGGTAAAAAAGCCATTAAAACTACCATATTAAATCATGAAAGCTTGATAAAACCTCTAATCTAAAACATTGAAACTTATCTTATTGGGGGAGTGGTGTCGCGTTGATGTAGAACAACGACCCTTTCCCAATCTCGTGGATAATGAGCTTGTTTCAATCAGTTTTATTGAAGAAAAATGATGAAACCATTGTGAGATGTGTGATGAAACATGATTTAAATGTTACACTAACATGATGCAAGCTATTTAATCATGATTTATGTTAATATGATCAAGATGTGTGAGTGCAAACTAATTTAAATGGATTTTAAGCTAAAAGATTGAAATCCTAATTAATAAACAAGCTAAATGTATGCATCTATGTTATCATAGAAGCCATTAATGGAAGTTAAGCTAATTAATGCAAGTAATTAAGCTAAAATAATACTAAATAAATGCTAAATATGAGTGTGAGTGTGAGTGATTTCAACATCATGAGTTTTCTCTAAAAAAGATGGATCCAAATTTGTCTCTGGAAATAGTGACAAATTTAGTGGATGTAAAACATGTTTAAAAGTTTAGCACATGAAGACATATCAAGCACATTAATAACTTATTTTATTCAATTGGATGTGTCAATTTCTATGGGATCACCAATATACTATCTACCAAGTGAAGTAGAGATAGCGAATGCAAGGTCATGGACCACATATACACCCATTACCGTAAAGAGCTTTATCTCAACAAATTAGAAATATGATGTGAATAATTTTTAAAGGCTAGTGCAGTCGTGGTTAAGGAACCTTGTTAGGTAATCCACACACACAACTTCAATATTTTACAATTAAAAGTGTTCATACATAGGAACAATTTAAATGATTTTATTTTCAATGACAAATAGGAGTAGAAAATGAAAAATTCAATTATTCGCCCTTTGGCCTTCACTTCTCTCCACTCTAAAATAAAATTTATTCTTCCAAAAGGAACCCCCAGTGGTTGTCTTTTCTTCCATTAATACTTGGTCTTCTAGTAGTTCAACTTTCTCCTTAAACAATTCAATCATCACTCTAACTTCATTGTTTTGTCTCCTTGTTAGTTCACTAGCCATCTCTAATCTTCATCAGAGCTTTCAACCTAGAGAGAAATAGGAATTGGCTACCCTCCATTGGTGGGTCTACTTCACTTGGAACCTATCTTTTGTCACATACCTCTACTACCTCTTTTTGTTGGAGCTTTAGACACCACTAGGAACTAGTACCTAAACACCTCCTTTAGTTCCTTGTCAAAAGTTCTAACCCAATTGCAAACCAACACCGAGAATTATGCCAAACATTCATTGTTGGAGGTTTTGACTCAAATGGTAATCAAAATGAGCAACCATGTCGAAGGTTACTTTGGGAACTATGGATATATATTTCCTCTAGCTCCCTTCAGGTGGATTATTTTGCTAAGTTCAAACCACACTACATGTATTCTCGGTCCCTTTTTGAAGAACTTCATCTGTTGCCGCCACGTGTCCGCCAGGCGCTCTCCGCATGGAATCCTTCCTTCACTCTCTTACCGGCTCTCGCCATTCTTCCACGCATCAACACCGCAAGCACTTCAAGGCTGCTTCCCTTCACTTTTCAATCAGGCTCCGTTCGCGTGCCACGTAGCATCCATCCACGTACACTTTTTGGCTGACCCCACAGTCAACACCGATGGTAGAGGCTTCCGCCACATGTCTTCACTGCGGGCTATTTTTATCGCAAGGAGGAGGAAGCAACGAACATGCCCTGACTTGTTGCCACATGTCTCTTTTGCGGGGACTTCATTGAAGGGAAGGAGAGAGCGAGCAACATGCCCTGCTAGATTGCCATGTGTTCTAGCTGCCTTCGTAGGTCAATGACACATGTCTGCACGAGGGTTTGTTGGGACCACTGCCATCATTTGGAGGGGATGCATCTGTTTCGAGAGCGACTAAATTCCATGGCCTGAATCTTTTTTGTTGCAATGCCTTAAGGAAATAATTGTTGCAGGCATCATTGCTCGTGATTGGGGAATCTTTATGTTACTGACTCACCAAGCGGTGGGATTTTATCTATATATACTGCTTCTTCCTTTCAAAAATGAGTTCGAAAGATACAAAAAAATTAGGGGAAAGACATCAGGCCTTTTGTATTTCTTTTAGATTATTGTATAAGACTCTCAGACTGTGCCATTGTTTGACCTTTCTATTTTCTTAAGCTATTTGATAAAACATTATACTATGCCATTATTGTCCTGAATTGTTTATTTGCAGAACTTCTATGATTTCAATATAAGCTTGCTGATTTAGACCATGTCTTTTGACTTTTCTTTTTAGTAAATGTATATGGGAATTATTTTATGTCATTAGATAAATTATTCAGGTTTTCATCTTTAATTTTTGTTATTATAGGACATAGCGGATTGCTAAACAGGCCCTTAAATCACATCCAAAAGATAGATTTATTGTGCCTTACATCTAAATCTTGGTGCATCGCCTTATTTAGATCTTTATTTTTTTATATCTACTTCCTTTTCCCATTCCAAAACCCCAAGTACAGAAGAAGCCAACTTCTTTAAAAACCCGGAGGTCACTCAATTTTGTGCAATTGGTCCCCCCACTAACTGAATTTCCCATAAAGGCTATTACCTTGCTAATTTTTGACATCAATAGTTTCTTTTTTCTGGTATGCCCGATGGGACTGCTTAAATGTATCTAAATCTAAAGAGGGTGTATGAGCCATCAACCTATTACTAGATCCCAAACAACAAATAACCCTAGTTTATTAGTGCTGCCACTTGGAATAGTACAAGCCGAAACCCATATAGTGAACGTTCTGCTCCCTCCGCCCCTTCCGCTAGCCATGTTGCCAATCAGTAACATAAATTATGTGGCATGGGATGCTAGAAGTCCTCTTGTAGTACCAATAGCACCCACTGTTTGGGCCCCTATCCTAGTCTCTGCTTTAAAGGCTATACTTAAATTTATCGAGGATGGCTCAAGAACACCATTCGAACATTTGCAAGATGTGGTGGACATGTGTTTGGTACACAGAGTTACAAACCAAAATATAGCGCTAAGGTTTCTCGTAGCCTCTTTTAGAGGTAAAGCGTTGGATTGGTATCACACCCTGCAAGCTAACACTATTGCTACCTGGGACCAACTCGAAGACCCTTTCTATGAAAGACTCTCGAATGACAGAGACAGGTATTCACAATATCATCAGCTGGAAATCATAAAGTGGGCCCCATATTAAGCCATGACTGATTTCAACGCTCGGTTCCATATAACTTGGAAGAGAATTCAGATTGCTATCCGCCCGCCGACTGATTTGGCATTCATGTTATACTTGAAGTCCATCAACACCAACATCTTGATGATGATCTAGTCCCTTGGCGGAACCAATCTACTAGGTGCATACAACATCACAGTCAAAGAGAAGAACAATCTGATAGACACCAGAAAGTTACCACCTTGGCTCATCATGCCTATGTTTCCTGAGATATCAGCTCCCATCCAAGAGATGCCATCTACTAGTGTGCTCGCTCCTCCCCAGTCTATGTACACATATCCGAGAGCACCACAAAACGTTGCTTCTACATCCAGCTCTTTAAAAGATGAGATGAGCGATGTCAAGGAAATGTTGTGTACCATCGCCAACGAAATAATTGTCATCAAGCGGAACCAATCTATGCCTCTGAAGCCAACCTACCAAAATTATTAAGGTGGAAGACCTTCTTACCAGCAAAACCAGTTCGAAGGAGGCTCATGCACAAATCCATAGGCACAAACAACTAATCAAATAGTACCAGTGCCTACTCTGCTGCAAAGTGCTAACCCAAGCTCGAGCAGAGAACTAACGGTGGGGAAAACAAAATTAGTCAATGACATCAACCCTTGGTGCTTCCCATGTGGTGATGCATATATGCCCCGAAACTGCCCATGTGACAACCTACAACAAAAGGTGGCAAAACAACGCAGCCAAGGCATAACACTAGACTATGGAGGTTATGTATATGCCTCTCCACAAATGGAAAACGTGGTACTCACCACAAAAATGCAAGGGATGTCCTTGGAACAAGAAACATATATTGCCCCTGATCACACGCTCTTCTCATGGATGGAAGGAGAAGAGGCAGTGCTTGAAAATGATGCTTCCACATCAAAAACCCCACAAATGCAGTCTGATTACAACACTTGCTCAAAGAGGAGATTCATGGGTGAAACGGTCGTCCCACAACTAGTCAGTCTGCAACCCAAAAATGCTTCCGACCAGACACCTAGTACAGTGGTACAACAATGTCCACCACGAAGGGAAATTGTTATAACCAGAGCTAAGGAGCAGAAGCCTCCAAATCTGCCACTGTTTAATGTGGTGGAATAATTGAAAAAATCATCCGCTAATGTGTCTCTTTGGGATATCTTAGCTATTATGAAGCAAAAGACGTTGCTACAGAACACTCTCTAGGAGGATCCAATCATTGAGCCAATAGAGCAATCACTCAAGGGAAGGGCCATTGATTCCTCACCTCCTACCAAAGTCCTCACAAATAGTACAAAGGAAGCCTCTATCGAGGTTAGAGATAAGGCGAAACCTAAGCCCTTTTTTCCTAACTCTTATTGTGGGGAAGAAACTATTACATAATTCCATGATTGACTCCGACACTAGCACCACAGTCATGCCCAAGCAGATAGTTGAAGCCTTAGGAATTTGCTATGAACCTTTAAAGAGGGGGGTTATGTAGCTATATGGGAACAAATTTGAAACTATAGGTGTCATCAAAGATCTCCCCTTGATTTTTTTCTCTTGCCCTAGCATTATAGTTCTACAAGATATTGTGATCATAGACATTCCCCCCATGTTCGACCTCTGCTTATCTTGAGAATTCACTTCAAAGATAGGTGGATATCTGTCTTTGGACCGGTCACACTTGATCCTCAGGACCAAGCATGGAGCTAAAATGAAAATAGTGTCTGAAGCTCTGCATTCAGAACATGTGGCTGATGAAGCTATGATCAACTGAGGCTTCTCATACCTCTATTACCAAGGAGGAAATGTATTGTGACGAATTGTTCGAGGATGAAAAGGTGACTAGAAATCAGACCGATCAAGAAGAAGTTCTCTTAAGCGAATACATAGACACTGATCCTTTCGGAAACTATCATGCCACCGGGTTAGGCACTTATGTCATCTATGATGAAGATCAAGTGATTTTGAAGGTCATGAAGGAATCCAAAGGTGATCAAATCTCAAAGTTGTGGATGCTGCATTTCGATGGAGCAAGATGCAAAGTGGGCACAGGAGCCAAGATATGTTTGAAATCCCCATCCAACGAAAAGAAACTCTGGTCCTTTCACTTCCAGTTTGCGTGTTTGAACAATGAAGTTAGATATGAAGGCCTAGTGCAAGGTCTAAACCTTGCAGAGTGAATGTGCATCAAGCAATTAATGGTGTTCAGAGATTTTGAACTAGTGGTTAATCAAGTCCGAGGGGTTTCCGCTACAAATAATGTCCGTATGAGATCCTATAGACATCGATTATGGAACCTAATTGAGGGTTTCAAAGCCTTCAACATCCAAATAGTGCCTCAAGAATAAAATGTTGAGGCGGATCGCATGGCTGCAATTAGATCTCAGTTTAACCCTACCTCCAACCTAATTCATAACACTTTGTACGAGTGATAGTCAATCGAAAATTCTAGATAATGATCAGAGCTGGCAAGTGTTTGACAATGATGAACACATCGCCTCATTCATCCAATAGTCAGGAGAGTTTGCTGACCAACTCCAACCAAAGATTGTTGAGGCCTACGACGAACAAATCATTCAGTTAAGATCCAACAAGCTTCCGAAGGGACTGGTCACTTTCAAAAACCTCTTCAATTGTGACAATGCAAGAAATGACAAAAGGAAGTCTGTAGCAAACAAAAACAGCTATGTAGACCTTTAGGTCAGAGATGGAAGAAAGCTCAAAGTTAGGAAGGATGTTCCACAACATGATAATGAGAGGCTCATCAAATTCTGTGAGAAGTATAAAGGAGTAGTGGCCTGGTCATATGATGACCTCAAGGGATACAATCCTAAAATCATTTAGCATACAATAGAGTTGAAGAAATGTGCAAAACCAGTTTGCCAAAAATAGAGGCCAGTGAATCTGAAGGTCAAAGCCTTGATGGCACAAGAGCTAACAAAACTAATTTAGTCTCAAATTGTCTTCTCGATCAAGAATAGCACATGGGTATCCAACCTGGTTCTAGTCCAAAAGAAGAATAGAGATATTCACCTATGTGTTGACTTTTGGGACTTGAACAAAGCATCCCTAAAGGACCACTACCCGTTGCTTTCTATCGAGTCAATCTTGCAAACAGTGGCAAGATCATAAATGTTTTCTCTGCTAGATGGATTTTCTGGTTACAATCAGATCCGGGTCAAAGAGGAGGACCGACAAAAAATGACGTTCACTACCAAGTGGGGAACGTTTGCATATACTAAAATTCTTTTCGGCCTCTCAAATGTGGGAGCCACTTTCCAGCAGGCAATGGATATCACTTTCAATGAACTAATTAACAAGGTTATCCTAATCTATTTAGATGATCTAATTGTATTCTTTAAGTCAAAGGATGATCACTTTGATCACCTAGAGATGGTGTTCAAAAAATGCTAGGAGTTTGGGGTATCCCTGAACCTAAAATAATGTGTCTTCAGAGTACCGCAAGGCAAGCTATTGGGACATGTAGTGTCCAAAGAAGGAATTGCAATTGATCTTGAATAGGTGAAGGAAATTAGAGAGCTTCCCCTACTGGTCAACAAGAAAGGAGTCCAGTCTTTACTGGGGAAGGTAAATTTTGTAAGAAAATTCATTTATGATTTTGCAAGAATACTTCAACCAATCACCCTAATGCTAAAAAAGGATCAATTATTCAAATGGACAAAAGAAGCTAGAGAAGCCTTCGAAAAGATTAAGGATGCTATTTCCTCAGCTCCTGCACTGGTCAATCCAAACCTGTCGAAGGACTTTATAATGTATGTATTCAGTAGCAATTCAAACATTGCTACTATCTTAACTCAAAAAGATGATGAAGGAAAGGGAGAACATCCGATAGCATTTCACTCCTAGACCCTAAAGGAATATGAGACGAACTACAACTTCATTGAGAGGCAATCGTTCACAATCGTTAAGGGACTTAAGAAGTTCTGACATCTTATATCTTGCAACAAGGTGATTGTTTATGTCACACATTCCAATGTGCACGAGTACATCATGGAAGGAGAGATCTCTGAAAAAAGGGCCAATTGGATCACTAAGATCCGTGAATACGACATTGAGGTCAAGCCTACAAAGAACATCCCAGGAAGAGGACTGTGCACATATCTAGCACACGACAAAGAAATGACAGCCGAAGAAGAGCAACTGGAGCTGGTTCTAATGAATGAGTTTGAATCTGAAGGCTATTGGTTGGCAGACAGAGTGAGATTCATTCACATCAGAAGGTATCCGCCAGCCCTTCCTTCTCAAAAGAGAAGATTCTATCAACTGTAGAATAATGGATATGTGCTTATCGAAGGGGTCCTTTTCAAAAGGAACTTCAATTGTGTTCTATTGCGGTGTGTCAACACAGGGAAAGCGAAGAGAATTCTTGACACTTTACACAACAGTCCTCCAGGTAGACACTTCTCTGTGAAGATCACTGCCATCAAAATCATGTACACTGGGTACTTCTAGCCTACGTTATTCAATGACTCATACTCCTTGGTAAAAGCCTACAAAGAATTCCAATTTTTCACAGGAAGAAGGAAAAACTCTGCAATGCCCCTTAACCCGATAGTAGTTGATGAGCCCTTCGCACAATGGGGCCTCGATTTCATCGAGATGATCAATCCTGCCTCCAACACTAGACATAAATGGATCCTCATGACCACAAATTACTTCACTAGATGGATTGAGGCCATGGCCCTCAAGAATGCGACAAAGGCGAAGATAGTGGACTTCCTTGAGTAACTGGTGATGAGATTCGTCCTGCCAAAGACCATCATCTTTGATAGCACCAAGGCTTTCCTAGGCTCTAAGGTATGTCAATTCACACTCACGCATGTCATATTCTTGAAAACTTCATCAAATTACTACTCGCAGGGGAATGGCCTAGTCGAGTCGACTAACAAAAATTTGGTCCGACTCATTAAAAGAATCAAGTTGGAACACCAAAGAGAATGGCATAAGAACCTTTGGGCAATGCTCTGGGTGGACCCCATAACTCCCAAGCAAGTCCTCAAGACTTCACCGTACGAGTTAGTATATGGGAAAGAAGCATTGTTACCCATCTTCATGGGGATTCTTGTGCTACAATTGCTCAAATATCTTGAGGTAGAAAAAAATGGCGCCATGGAGGTATGGTTGGCCGAGTTGCTCGAAGTGTAGGAAAAAAGGGGAAAGGCCCTAATAGCCATGTCCAACTGCCAATAGGTGGTTAAGAGATGGTTCCACAAGAAAGCTTCAAACCAAGGTCTAAAGTGTGGAGACCTAGTATTAAAATTCAACGAAAGTGCTAGGTATGTGCAAGATCATGGGGGTCCAAACTAGGCCTCTAAGTGGCAATGAAAATTCAAAAAATCAGAGTTAGGCAACTTGATATAAAAATTTGAATAGGTTATTAACATAATTTGAAAAATATGTAAGAAAAAAGTTGTAACAAATTGAATGTAGTTTTAAGGCTACTAGTCCTTTTTAGGAAGAAAGTAAATTTATTTTGAAAAAAGTACCAATTTCAATCTTGATAGTGCACTAAATTACAGGAGCAAATCCGGCATCCGAATAAAATCAAGATCCGAAGTCGAAATCCGAGATCAATCAAAAAGGGACCCTGAGAGTGAGAGGGGAAGAGAGACAAAGGGGATTAAGGATGAAGTTGAGATGGAGAGAGGGATAGAGAGATAGAGAGAGAGGGAGAGAAGGGGAGAGAGGGAGAGGGAGAGGGAGAGACTTGAGAGAGAGGGAGAGATAGAGATAGTTGAGGAAGAGTGTTTTCCCGTGTTGGGATAGGCTCTAGAATAAGAAGTGATACAACCATCAAACAAAACCATTACAACTCAATTCAACATTCATACCATTAAAACCTTCAAGTTTAATAAGATGTCATTAGATCATTCATGTAAAAGACCATATAATCATCATGAATAAGAATCACTATCTTCCAATCATGGTACATAAACAAAAACATTAGGAAACTTTCAAACAAAATCCTTAGAAGACAACAAGATACATGTTAATTAGATTGTTTATGTGAAATATATACAATGATTATGATCAACAAATAAGTCTTCAGTCAACCATGATGCATGAATAAACACTATATATGCACACTATATACATTAACAAACACTAAAATAATAGATTATTTAATATTTATTACTAAATATTTGTCTCATTATTATACTATTAAATATTCATAAATTCAACACTAAAAATATCCATCCAACCAAATTCTTTATAAATATCCATCCAACAAAATTCTTTATAAAATATCCATCCAAGATCATTTTTTTTATAAATATAAGATCATTGTCTTAATAAAGTTTTGCGGCTCTCAGTTGCATCTATTCATTTCTTTGTGTTTTCCTCTTTAGATTGGGACTGTCTCCTTTCCTCTAGCCATCATTGATGCTCATCTAAGTCCACTTCCATGGACCTACATGCATCAACAAAAGTTTGCATATTTGATGCAAAACGTCTCAATAATGGGTGAACACATTCTTCATTTTGAATAGTGTTAACTTGATCCTAAATGGTTCTAACATTCACATCGATTTGTTCTCGAAAGAAAGCGCCATCGAGTGTAGGTGGTGGAGGTGGGGGGTTTTGAGGGGAGTGGGTGGAGGTGGAGTGGTTGGAGGTGGAGGGTGTGGATCCATGATTTAGATATAAGTGAACTTGCATTAAGTTTGTAATTTAAAAATGTAAGATACATGTTTAAAATCCCCTTAACCCATTCAATATAAATGACTTAATTGAATACAAATGAAAAAATGTGTAAAACTCATTTATGTCTAAGGCATGCAAATGGAAAACAAATGATTGTTAAAGTGATGTGAAATCTCATTTAAAAATACATTAAATTTTCACCTCGCTACAATGTGGAAGTGTTAAGATCCAAATTGATTCAACAAAGGTGGAAGTGTTAAGCTCCAAATTGATTCAACAAAGGTGGAAGTGTTACACTCCAAATTGCCAATATTAAGTGAATCTATATACATAGTTAGTAATGGTTAAACAAAACTTGTCCCTCCATCCATAGGGAAATGGGAAAAGTTAATGGGTAATAATTGATGGGCTGTGCGGGAGGTTATCATTTGTATATGATTCAATATAATAGCCTCCTGCATAGCACATCGATTATTACCCATTCACTTCACCCATCTCCCTATGGTTGGAGGGACAAGTTTTGTCTAGTCAGTACTAGCAATGGATCCAGATTCACCAAGAATTGGAAATTTAAAGCACTTTCAACAAGGATCCTTTCTATTTTGAGAGCTGAGGAGAGTCAAAACAATTAAAAAACAATTTTTTTAGCAAAGAAATATTAACTTTAAAATAAGAAACAAAGCAAGAATTTAAGAAACATGAAAATAACTAATAAAGAATAATGAAAAATAGACAAGAATGTAAAACGGTTTAAAAAACTGGAGAAAGGGGGTAATGAAAGTTCTATTTTATGTTTGTTTAGTATGCTAGGTTGAATTTTATGTTTTTTTTCTAGTAATGAAAGTTCCATTTTTCTGTTTCATGTTTTTTTTTGTTTTCCACTAACTAGGGTTTCAAATTTTTTTGTAACTTTTGATGGAAATGAAAAAAACTGAAAAATCTACAAATAATGCAAAAAATATATTAAATTTATCACTAATTAGCAAAAAAAATTGAAAAAATGCAAAAACAACATACCTGGAGGTCATTGCTCAACTGCTATGTCGCCAAAATGAGGACTAGTTTGTGAAAATGAGGAAGAATTCATTATAAAGTCCTCAAAGAAACGAATATCCGTTTTGTAAAACTATATTATATTCCCATGTGGTTTAAATTAAATGGAGTAAAAAATGGATATCCATTATTAATGGATATCTGTTTGTTATATCATAAATTTATTGTATATAAATATATATAATATATTTCACATATAAGTTTTATATTATATATTATATAATATATATGAAATATATTATATTATATATTATATAAATTATATAATATATATTGTATAAATTATATAATATATATTGTATAAATTATATAATATATATTATATATCATATAATATATATAATATGTAATATATAATATATATTATTATATTTAATAAATTGTCTCCATTTGAAAACGAGACAACAAAATAGATATCCGCTCAAAACGGATATCTGTTTAAATCGGATATCCATTATGCAACACCATATTGATTTTTCACGGGGCATCAATATCCAATGGAGTTAATAACGGATATCCGTTTTTTCTATTATAAATTTATTAAATAAAAATATACTATATATTATATATTAAATATATTATAGTATATATTATATATAAAATATATTCTACTATATATTATATATAAAATATATTATAGTATATATTATACTATAATATATATTATTTACATTCTAGATATATTGTATATTTATTAAATATATTAAATAATATATTCAATACATAGTATCCCTTTGAAGTCTCCATCTCCCTTTCAGATATATTGTTTAGGGTTTAGGGAGAGAGGGAGAGTGGGGGAGAGGGAGAGAGTGGGATAGATTGGGTATAGGGTTTAGGGTTTAAGGAGAG
>VDFB02374909.1:0-19401 GCA_007258455.2 Sequoia sempervirens
GGAGTTTCTTTGTGGGCTTCCATACTCTTCTTGTATTGAGATGTCATTTGAACCATCTAGAATAAGGATCAATCTTAGAGAATATGGGAGATGAATCTCTTGATTCTTTGGATTAATCTCTATTTTATGTCCCAAAGTGAAAGTTTTTAGGATGCTTTTTAGGATCAAAAGTGATGATGATATGATGGTGATGTTTAAAGATGCATGTTATGGATGTTTTGGCTTTTTGATAAATCTTGAATGAAATGCTAGGACTTGGATTTTTTGATTGGTTTGATTTTTGGATTTTTGAGATTTTTGTCCTTGATCTTGATTTGGATTTTGTTTTGGATTTTGAACAAAAGGAACCCTAAGATGTTTGATAATGATCTAAAGGATAGTTGTGTTCAAAGGATGATGATTTGGATATGTGTGAGGAGAAGGATGCATCTACTCACACCTACCCAAACAAAATGATTGTTTCACTAAGTATATGGAGAAGGATTCATCTACATACACTAAGCTAGACAAGATGATTTGGATGACTTTGACTAAGGATATGCAAAGGATGCATTTACACATTCATAACCAAAGGTGTTTTGATAAAAAAATTCAAGGACTTGGTCTCAATGATTTTGGTGTTTGCTTGATTTTTTCATAAAGCCTAGCACTTCAAGGATGATTTCAAGGTTTTTCAAAAGGTGATTTGTGAGATGGATTTTGATGTTTTTGAAAGATGGATGAAAGAGGTTTGATTTGTTTTGATCCCTAGATGAACCTAAAAAGACCACTTTGTATTTTCCTAGACCTAGGTATTGAAGAGCATGCATATACTTCCTAAAGACCTTTGTAACCAAGGAATGATTTGAACACTTTGGATTTCCAATCAATGATTTGTGCTTTCGGGATTTGGAGTCTTCAACACACATGAAAGTTCATTTTGCTTAGTCTTTGCTTAATGGATTTATTTTACCAAAAACACTCTCTCTTTGATTAAAGTTTCAAACTAAAATGTCAATGTCTTAATTTCTTTAAACCCCACAAGATATTTTATGTGGAAATTCAATGAACTTAAGGCAAGGGTTTTCCTATTATTTACTCAAGAAGACAAATTGAGGTATAATCCAATGCTTAGGAACCTCTAAGGACGTGAATCCCAAGGGAAAGCAATAGCATATGGATTGAGTCAATGATATTTGTCTTCAAGAGGGTTTGAAATTTCGAGAATCATGTTGAATGTTTGTTTGCAAAATGTTTTCGAATACACACTGTGTTTTCAAATGAAGAACAATTACAAGCCCTATGGATGTGTAAGACAATATTTGTTGGATTCCCACTTGGACAAGTCCAGCTACGCTTATCTCTAGCGGATGGTTAGATGCTTGACCCCACTGGCTCCCCTCCACGGCTCATTAACATCAATCGGGGCAGCCAAGCATCAACACCCATGAAACTCCCATGGCATGCTTTCCATCTCTACTAGAAGACCACAAAAGTGTGGGGTGGCTTCAGAACAACCGTTCTTGCACCAACAAATAGATAAAGGATTTTGGCAAATTCTAGCACATGGGTTCTAAGTAAGGACTTTCCGTTAGAGTGGAGATTGACCCATCACGGCAAGAGTCCCCTTCCAGGATCCATCTTGTCAGACCAACCAGATTATGGCATTTAGCAAAACCCTCATTTATATCGGCTGGAAATACTCTTGGCTTTAGAGTGTTAGGTTGAGTAAATCAGCTTGGGTGAGTACTTTTTCCCAAAGGCTGAGGCCCTCCCCAAGATAAAACAAAAGCAAGCAAAGACACAATCCGTAACTCGATCGATCTTTGATGGCACAAAGAAAGAGAATGTACGTGAAAATGCCCCTACTCACACTTGCACAAGATGTTCAATTTTTAAGCCCAAATTGAAGTGTTTCAAAGCAATAAAATGTATTTTGAGTGTTTCTCTTGCACCCTAGATCGCACGAAGCGCAAGGGGAGAGGATACGCACTCAAAAGACAAAATCACACAATTCAAGCACTTGTTCATTTTATAGCCTTCAAAGAAATTGTGAGTTCGTTTTAAGCACCAAAATGAAGTGTGAGTTTTGATTGTTCAATTCTTAACCTCAAACAAAATCTAGTGAGTTTGTCCTAAGATTCATTTTAAGCCCTTTGCAATGAAAAATTAAATTGTTCATTTTACACCAAAATGAAAATTAGTGTTCTAAAACGAAAAGATAAACAACTTCGTGAAGTAGTGTTGATCAAACACTTAAAGCGTTTAAAAACACTTTGAGTTTTCAAAAGAATTCTCCTCCTTTCGTTTTCGTTTGCTAGCCTCCTTCTTGTTGACTTTTCGCTTTCCTTGTACCTTTTTGCTTCGCTTTTCCTTTGTTTGTACCTATTAACACAAAAAATTAAAGTTAGGCATGTATTACAAAACAATAACACAAGACATGTCCACGAAATTGATTAAGCCACACATGAGTTCTTTATGATGAGAATTGACAAAATCAATTGACTTAATAATAAAAGATATCATAAACTATCCTATCATACCACTAAGTCAATTAAAAAAAAATCAATCTTTTATGATGAGTCTCTTATGATGAGAATTGACAAAATCATTTGACTTAATAATAAAAGATATCATAAGCTATCCTATCATACCATTAAGTCAAATAAAAAATCAATCTAAAAATTAGGATGCTTAGATTGAGAATAGGACCAAACATAAGAAAAAACTTTAATCGCGAACATAGGTTATCGCTCAATTTCAAAATAAAGTAGGCGCCTAAATGCATCGGTCATCAGCTCAAATTCAAAATAAAGTGAACCATAGACTCCAGGTCCCATCTTTACCACCTTCATTAACTTATTTTGCACCTATAGGGATGGCGACGATAATTGATTGCATATTTCACTGCCGCCACCGATCGCGGATTGAAACGACAAAGGTACGTGAACCGGGTTGACCGGACGCCTCGAGGGAATAGATTGTATGCCACGAATCGCTTTGATAGTCCAGAAGTATGGACAAAACACGTGAACTGTTTGACAGAATGGCTCAAAAGAAATATGGTCTCACAGAATGCAATGATTGCGAAATAAATGCAACAAAGATTATAAACGAAGTAAGGGCACATCTGGTTGTCAGTCGCAGATCATCTTGATGCCTCAAATTGACATAAAAAGGCAGTAGACTTTATGGCGCAGATCTTGGTTGCACGTTATAGATTGTATGTTGCAGTTTGTACTCTATGCCAAGCGTTTATACTCCATGCCAAGCTCAATATTTAAAGTGAGAAAATATGATTCAATGCTTCAAATCCATTTGTTCTACCTTCATATATTCTTACCTCACGGTGTAGTGTTTTTTACTCCTCCCACCTGTTTGTCAGATACAGCCGAGAGACTTTATGATGGAACAGGGAGTTTTTATGTATAACCATCCCTGCCCCAAGTGCATCCACGGCGCTGGATAGCCAACTGCGCAAACAACCTTCACGTGTTTTGCGTGGAATCTACTCCTTACTAATCGTTCAATAAAGACATTTGTCTTTGGTCGCCTCCTCATAAAAAGACTCGCCCCTTGCCAGCTACCACGTGGGTTTGCAGATGAAGTCGCGTGGAAACTAGATGAGCCTTGCACAAAGCAAAAAATATGTCACAGCTTCCTGCAGATAATGCACAGTGGGAAGATTGGCAACTGATGAGATCGGGAGCTGTTCGAGGAACAGAAGTTTTGAAACAGAAGAGGATAGCAGGGTTATTCTTTTTGTACATGATACAAAGCCTCCATTTCTAGATGGTCGCGTTGTGTTCACAAAACAGGCAGAGCCTATCATGCCTATAAAGGATCCAACATCAGATACGGCTATAATTTCTAGAAAAGGATCTGCACTAGTGAGATAAATTCGTGGGAAACAAAGCATGAACCAGTGTACCAGTGTACTGGTTCAGACAGAAAGCATTCTTCTAAGAACAGCAACACAGTTAGCATTCATAAATTTATTTCAAGAAGACATTATTCCTGGAGCTTTTGCATGCTCATTCGACACTGCAAGTTATTCTAAGAAATTAACAACAGGTTAGCATTCATAAATTTATTTCAAAGAAGACATTCTTGGAGCTTTTGCATGCTCATTCGACGTACAAGTTATTGATTCAAGAAGCCAGAGCTTTTTTGGAAGCCGGTGAGAAAGTAAAATCCGATAGGAAAACTGATTCAGCAGTGTAAAGACTTATTCAGAAAATATTCGGAAAGCACGTTAGTTTTAATAAAGAGCACATCTTCAACTGAAATGAGAAATTATAAATGGAGAAAGCATGTTAACACATGTTAAGAAAGCATGTTTTCTCATCTTAACATTTAGACAACATCCTCTTGAATAGGAGCCCTCCTTCTAGCGCATTTGTGGATGCTAAAATCTGCAAATGGTTAGTTTAAAACAAAACAACATTTTAACATCCCTATGAAATAATGAAACATGTCAATCATGCAATAAAATGGAACAATAGAAACTAAAGAAAGCATATAAAAGACATGATCCAACTCTATCTCATAGTGGATTGGTGTCACATGTGCTAGTGACCCTTTCCCAATCCTTGATAAAAGCTCAAGATGATGAAATGCTATGAAGATGGTGGAATGATGATGAACAAGATCAAATCTCAAATGAAGAGAGTAACCTTGCATAAAATTGTGGAGGATTTGCTCAAGATGAAGCTGTATTTAAAGATTTTCAAAATGCTAAGTGTTGAAGAGGGACCAATGTGGGACTAAGATTGGCCAATGAAAGAAGGACACTTGTCATCATGTGATTGGTGGATGTTGTGCAAGATTTGGGAAGAGTGCCCATGAGAGGGAAAATTTGAATTTGAATTTGTGCAATGAATGCTGAGTTTGACTTTGGAAGGGGACATGTAAGAGGCATGTAAGGCCTCATAAATGCTCTGTTGGGTGTACATGTCCACTTGGGGGGAGATTCAAACTTGGAGAATATTCTTCCTTTATGCCAAGTTGAAAATAAAGATTTTGATAAATCAATTAATTGCAATTTCATGTGCAAGTGGCCAAATCTAGAGAATGCAAGTGGGTGAGATTAGCATTAGATTAAATCGGGATTAATTAAGCTAGGATGATGATTAGGCTGATTTGACCAATTTGACTTGATTTAGGGATTTAAATCAAATCAAAGGGAGATGAATGATGATCTGAGATTTAATTAAATAAATGATTGATTTATTTAATCAAAGAGATGATGATAGGATCAAGTTTGATTTATTTGATTTAAGTTGATGAATTTACCCTGATAAATGGATGAGTGTGAAGACATTTCTAATCCCATAAATGAATCATACATCTTTACCATTCCATCCAATTCATCCAATTTCATCCATCTCCTAACCTAGATCAACAAGTATCATCACAATAGAATAAGGCTAGCAATCAAAAGTCAAGAAGAAAAAATCCTTTATCAAAAATATATATGAAATCAAATAAGAAAAAGAAAGATCAAGAAAAGTACTTTAGGAAAAATAAAAATCAAAAGCCATTGGACAAGAAAAAATAAGTCAAAAGTAAAAGAAAAAAAATTGATCTCCAATTATTCCCTTATACCCAAGATAACTTGGGGCATCTATAAAATAAGTCCATCAAGATATGAGCTTGTTGATCTTACGTTTTCATCCATGTCATTATTCCACAACCCATACACTTTATTTGATCCACCCATATTCATACACACACCATATCACTCCACCTCCCTTGGTAATGTCACTCAACATACCTTTGATGACGATCCCTTGATGTGCTCTACTCCATTGGTTGTCCAATATCCTTTTTCGAGGGAAGTATGACAATTCATGTAGTGTGCATTTTAGTGATCATACTTTAGCTCCTCCCATTTACACCCTATCGCATTCCCCATCTTCCATCTCCTACCGTCCATACCCATCCATCCATCATCGGCTTGTGTCTCCTAAAGAGCATCCACCATGATCGCAACATCATTGAATTCCAAAAAATAGCCACCTTGATGAAAACTTGGAAAACAAGCATCTTGTGTGACATAAAAAAAATAATCACCTTGATGAAAACTTGGCAAATAGGCATCTTATGTGACAAAAAAAAAAGAAAAAAATAGAAAAAAATAAAATAAAAAATAGTAAAGAGAAATAATTCATCCAAAAGTGAAAACCATTTCAATGGAACTTTGGACAAGTACCATGGTGAAAACTTGGCAAACATGGGCCATGTGTAGTAAGTCATTTCTCTTCCATCTATCATTATTCTATCTATTTTTTCATTTCATCCATAATAAATCAAGCATAGGCTCCTCCATAATAAAATTTTTTCACACCTCTCATGGACTAAGAATGGTTGATGTTTAGCGCCACTCTCTTTTAATATCCATCCTTTTTGTAATAGCTGGTCCTATACTTGACTGGGGGGAAATCCTTGACCTATATTTTTAGATAGGATCTTTGACATGGTATTAGAGGATATTATCACAATCACTTACCACAATCTTCTTTTCATAATAAACTATCCACCTTCCATAATAAATTTATCCCTTGTTGGGATTGACATCTAGATCAGACACAAACATGATATCATACAAAAAATTGAGCTTAACAAATCATGAAACAATAGAAAAACTATCAAACTAGCCTTCAACCTTGCCAATCAATTTCCTAATTATCTATCAATGGAACCTATCTTTATTAGCTATCATTTTGTCTTAAACAAATTGTTCCATTTTCAAAACTAGACTAGCCATCTTACATGAAATGTTACACTCTTGAGATCAGACATAATCCTTAGCATCCTATCAAAAAACACTCACAGTTGGTAAGAAGATCTAAATAGCTATTGACTCGCTTGGTCTAGTTAGTCTTATCTTTTTATCTGATTTATCGTTTTCCATGTTCATATACTACTTGAGGATTCCCACAAGTGGTTAGAGGAGTGATGATGGATCATGACTGTTTATGTTGATTTATGTTTATGGTTTGTCTTGACCATATGACTAGGGCAACTAAGTTCCTTGTGTGTAATTGGGGTTCCATCCTAGAGCTCACTACTCAAAAATAGAAAGGTTCACTGCCTTACAAAAGATTTGGATTACATCACTACTGAATTTGACTCCATTTTCTGACAAACGTTCGTCGGTCTTGTGACAAACATTTGTCAGAAAACCGACGAACTAATGAAATAATTTTCATTGCCAATTTTTTGTCGTAATTCAAACAAAGAATTAAACATCGAAATAACAGCCCAGATTCGTCGGTCATCGGCATCATAAAATGGCTCTATTGTTCATTAGAATATCGACGACAACTTTGTGTATCCATCGACGAATTATAACCAAAACACAATTGCAATGCCTCTTCCAAAGCATCGAAACAACACCAGAATTTTGTTGCCATTTCGATGAAATGGGCAAGTAGTTACGATGAAGCCTTCGTCATAGCTATAGCAACTTTTTCGGACCTTTTCAGTGATTCATCGGTTTCCTTCGTCGAAATTGCAACAAAAGAATGCAATTTTTTTAAAAAAATATTCGTTGAAATGTACCATCACGGAGAATCTTGGCGATGACCACTGAATCCAACCCATCGGTGAGAGATCAATCATTGGCATAAGATAGAAAGCTCACTCTAATAGTCCATGTCTTGCCGATGACTTCTGTCAAGAAGATAGATCCAATGTCACACCGATCTAACCTCTGCAAGAGTTTTAAATAGACCTACACCATGTGATCACAGAGACTCTTGGCAATGACCATTGAAGGCAACCCATCAGTGAGAGATCAATCATCGACACAGGATAGAAAAATCATTCCGATAGTCCATGTCTTGCCAATGACTTTCGTCGGCAAGATAGATCCAATGTCACACCGATCTGACCTCTGCGAGAGTTTTAAATAGACCTACACCATGACATCGTGGAGACTCTTGGCAATGACCACCGAAGCCAACCCATCGGTGAGAGATCAATCATCGGCACAGGATAGAAAACTCACTCCGATAGTCCATGTCTTGCCGATGACTTCTGTCGGCAAGACAGATCCAATGTCACACCGATCTGACCTCTTCAGGAGTTTTAAATAGACCTACACCATGTCATCACGAAGACTCTTGGTGATGACCACCGAAGCCAACCCATCGGTGAGAGATCAATCATCGACACAGGATAGAAAACTCACTTTGATAGTCCATGTCTTGTCGATGACTTCTATTGGCAAGACAAATCCAATGTCACACCAATCTGACCTCCTCAGGAGTTTGAACAACTAGCGGTTCTCCGATAAGACATTGAGGTCGCCAATTAAACAAGTGTCTAAGAGCAAGTAAACAAATGGAACCTATTAATTTTTTTTATTTTGGGGTTCTTTAAATCATAGAATTGATACCATCTTCTTGGGGTTCTGTGTATCATAGAATAGATACTTATATTCAGATTTGAATTGAGACCAATTGTCATTGCACATTCCATTTTACTTGCATAGAGGTATTCTATAGAAAAAGCAATATATTGATAATGCCAAATGATTTATGGTGTTGTAAAACTCTACCTATCATCACAGTTCTATTGTTCCCCCCTAGAGAATCCTACAAATACAAGTTTACAATACCAAGTCAAATAATATGAAAAAGACTTACTTCCATACAAATTAAATAATTGTTCTCACAATGGCAATTGTCTAATCACAACAAAAATTCCATGAAAGGTTATCCATGCTTCATAAGAGATGACTGATCATGCATACAGACTGCAAGATGAATAGAAAAAAAATTACACTTGAGAACAACCAAGGGATAACAACGGAAGGAGTTAAAGACATGTCACAAATTGGAAATGTGTAGGGAAAATGTTAGTGATTAATCAGAGAGCGAGCTTGTAGAACATATTCTTGACCTAATCAAGCTCTTGAACAGCAAACAAAATTAAAATACTAACACATACATGGAACGTAATGAACTTCCAATATCTGCTATCTTTTTCCATTAATGGAAATTGAGTGAGGAGAAATAATTATAATTGGCACTATTCATAGTCGATTAAATTATGTTAATTTGTGTTCAATGGACCTCAGTTTATCATTATCTTGGCCATCTAATACCATATTTTTAATCTAGGGTTCAACTATCTCAGATCTAAAGAAGCACCTTCAATTAACCATTTAAAATTACTATAAAATAAGGTAAGACTTTTACTTGAGAAGAGTGGAGTACACTTGTAGGATTAAAGTTTTCCACAATCATCGAGGATTTATTGGCACCTGAGACCTGGCTTTACACCCAACATATGAAGTAATGGATGACTACAAGTTAGTGAAATGGTCCTTAATATGTGACTGGTTTTGCAAATTGATTGGTAGAAATAAGGTTACAAGCAAATCTACATAAAAAATTATGAGGACAAACTATTGTAATCATCAAAATAGATTAAAAGTGCAAAGGAAAGAGCCAAGCTACATCTCTAGAGCCTAAAAAAAACACATGCAAGAAACATAAAAAAAAAAGAACAAACTAGTTTTTGAATAAATAAAAAATGGTGCCTTCAGCAAGTGATTCATATGCTTTCACACTTGACAATACATTAAGAAGATTTTAGTCTTCTCTGTGAAATTAACTACTTACAAAAACCCGAAGTAATATTATGTGCATAAACGGAGAACACTTTCCGGTACTGTGCCCGTATAGTTTACTCAAAATAATAATTTCAACGCCTAAGGAAAATGCCAAAATGATGTTTTAAATTTCAATCTTCACATAGGCTCCCTTATTGCTACACATGCATATACAAGCATTATTCGAGCTCTAAACTATTCAAATATTAAGGATTTAATTAGCTATAAGATGGAAATTTGTTGTTTAGACATAATCCATCATCTTTTACATATCTTTATTCACTCCTAGAGCTTCAGATAAATTTGTGAAATGAGACAGAAATGTGAATCTTTTATGACAAAGAAAATTCTTAAAAGGAGGGGGGAGAGGGAAAAGGGTAGGGGGCAAGAGAATGCTTGAATGTATAGCAAAGTATAACATTTGATCATTATAACAATGAAATGAATCTTAAGTTTGAAGCATTAATATCATTTAGAACATTTATGATCAAGAATGAATGTAAGTAGAGAATTACTGCATACCCACCACCAAGATGATACAAATTTCATGGTTAAGTGGAAGCCTCCCATCAACAACAAGATCAAATGTCGTGTGTCTATCTCAATCGAGTCTCTAAACCCTTCAGAGCTGTCAATTTTTCCACTAACCTGTTATGCACAAAAGTCAAATTTTAGAGTTATGTCACCACTAAAAATAGAAGAAACAGAGTTTTGAAACCAAATCCACACACAACACAATGTGGTATTCATACAAATCCATACAAACAAACTAAGCTCAGGAACATTGGAATGGAAACAACTGGAAATTATGATGCGAGGCATGGATTCAAGGTAAAAGAATCATTTTTGCCACCATGAGTGAAAAGTTAGCACTTTCTTTCATCTTTGCATATTGGTTTGATGCTTAGATGATGCATTTCTTATATTGAAAGTGCATTACCTTATTGAGCTTCTCTTTGTTTCAAGAATAGTTTAATAGTCTCTACTTAACAGGGCCAACCACATGACGGTGGAAGCTCATTTGGTCCCTCCCCTCCCCCCTCACATCACTCTCAATTCCCATACCCAATCATATAACATTGTCGATCGACATCCATTAATAACATATAAAATTCATTCATTAACATATTCACATTCATTCATTAACATATAATATTCATTCTTTCAGTTTTTACATATCAAAAATATGGTTGTCATGATATGATTACAATCACTTTTTTTTTGTTTCTTTTTTAAAGCTATAAAAATCTGAAGTGGAGTGTCATTTTCTAAATCATCTATCCCCCCTTTAGTTGTTTTTCCCTCTGCTCGTGATCTTAATGTATGCCTAGTCGTGTGCTCATGACGTGGACGCCGCTGCAAGGGGGGTCTGCTGCAATAATAAAGAAATGTTAAATTGATATGTTTTATTATTATTGTTACAAGTATTTCATTAATTAAAAGAACATTAGAGTGGTTCTCTTTACCTGATGGGTCCACATCATGTTCTTGAACTTCTCTTATAGACTCATGCTCAACATGCCGCACAACCTCTAAATCCTGATCTGTAGTTGAAACACGAAAGGTTACATTAATTAATACACCAATTGAAATTAAATATGTTTAAAATAACATTAGAGTGGTCCTCTTTACCAAATGGGGCCACATCATGTTCCTAATCTTCTCTAGCCTGATCATGCTCAACACGTTGATCACGCTCTACATGCTCTAAAGTTGAAACACAAAAAGTTACATTAATTAATACACCAATTTCAATTAAATATGTTTAAAAGAACATTAGAGTGGTCCTCTTTACCTGATGGGGCCACATCATGTTCCCGATCTTCTCTAGCCTGATCAGGCTCAACATGTTGATCACGCTCTACATGCTCTAAAGTTGAAATATGAAAGGTTACATTAATTAATACACCAATTGCATTTAAAGATGTTTAATTGTATTAATCCATACTACATTTTGTATAGCACATGAATACATCCAGTACCGGGATGCACACCATGACCTTCATCTGCAGGTTGTGCTCCACCCTCACCAGGCTGTATTCCAATGTCATGTGCAATATTATCATTGCTTGTATGTTTAAAAAAAATAGGCATGTAATTACTTTATGGTGGAAATTAATATTGAATAGATTGCACAAGTATTCAATTTTAAATAAACTTTATTGAGTTTATTTACCTACGTGTCGGATGTAGTGGAAGATTGTGTTTGCCCAGTCAAGACTCTTAGGCATTCAGCCATGGCTCCATAGCCTTGTTGGAAGGCAATCTTCAGGTCCTCTTCTGTGGGAACTTTGTTGAATTCAGAGCCCTGCATTTTTGCATAAGATCATGAATTTTGCTTCTATGGTGTGATAAAACCAAAATTGTTTGCAATTTATTATTCGGATGCAATATTTCATTTATTGATACTTACAATTCATGCAACTAATTTCATATAACCACCAGAGCCAAGTTTGTGTTGCTCGTGTTTTTCTAGTCTTTCCTTTGTTGCCTTCGATGTGTCGGGCAGCCTATAAAAAATTTGAAATACGTTAGATTATGTAAAAAGAAAGAGTAATTAGTATATAATTACATTATTGATAGTATCACACACCTTCCTTGGCCCGGTGGTGTCTTTCCTTTTTTCTTTTCAGCCTTCTCCTTTCCATCCGACACCAGGTCCTTCCACTCCCTCTTTGGAATCATGGGGGGACACTCGTACTTTTTGTTCTTCTCTAAATGTGACCTATATTGGTCCCTCACATACTTTAGATAGGTACTAGCTTTCTTAAGGACCTTGGTTCAGTTGAATATTTTATCATTGAACAACACAACTAAATGGTTAATGAGCTCATCCTTTAAATCTTGATTTTGGGCATTCCACCGTGTATGTATGGTGGGCCCGAAGAACTCCAATGTAATATCACTTAGATGTTTATAAAAAACATCATTTCCTGCAAAATGATCATGGGATCAATAGTCTAAAAAGAGTGATCAATAAGTAAATTTCAATTGGATTATATTAAAACATTTTAAAGTACCTGGGACCTTCTCTATCTTTATGGGAACGAAATCCTCGGTCACCACAAATGTGATCGAAAATGTTCCCATACTAGTAATACGAAAGATCCAGGAAATGTTGCTAAAAAACCACCAACACTAGTGGCCTCTGCATCCCTAGGTACATGTCCTGACACATGTTCTGGCATGTGTTCGCTGCCAAAGGGTGCAGTAACGGATGCCTGCATGGTATGTGTTGCTGACATTTCAGACGATAATATAGGCACAGATGATGAGGTCAGATGATGTGATGTATGCATAGGAAGATCATGATGGACACTTGTACCAACCCCTACTCCTCAGGTAGCACTTTCAGTATCCTAATCATGGCTAGGAGCATCATGAGGACGCAAAAAATCTTGTAAAAACAACACATATTTTAGTTCATGACATAAAAGAGTACAAAATATAAAACCATGAATGAAATTATGTTATAATTAAAGACCTCATGACAACTTACTTGCAAGTTTTGTGCTCTCTCATTCAATATTTTAACCCTCTCTCTTATCTCATCTGTTTGAGGCACTATGAATAACAACTTAAGGATTTCTTCATTGCATTTTTTTGGGGTCTTCCTTATCATATCGAGAGGGTTTGTTGAATAAGTGATGTCATCATCACATAATATTGACTGCACCTCCCTATGGATGCTCTCGTCTACTGCTGGTGACTTACCCCGATCAGTCGACTGCAACAAGAATATTAAAAACATTATCGAAATTAACCCAATAAACTTATGAAAAAACCATAATAATAAATTTTTTTGCTCATATCTAATTTGTACAATTACAATGAGGTAAACCTATCAGGTAGAAGCACCTGAAGATGCATCGCGATCTATGCTCTGGGCCGGAGACTTCCCCGTATGATCAATGCCATGCTATGACAAAAATTAAATATAAAAAAACATTACCGAAATGAAACCAATAGACTTACAAAAAAAAACATAAGAATAAAATGGTATATTGGAGTCATTAATTGGAGGTTGGATAAAATGGTACGTAGTATGTATCACCCCCATAATAACTGTGTTTGTAATTAAGCGATTCAAATTGTAATCGATTAGCAAATCTTCCTCTGTAGTTATTGATTTTATCATAGATACGAATACACAGTTTCCCTCACGCTTCTCGAATATGCAATTGGGTTGCTTATTTGTTGACCTAGGTCATGTACTGTTTATAAACCCTACAATATTCCCTGATGCTTTTGGCCTTCCGTCAATGTACATAGCCACTCCTTTATTTTGATCCTTATCTTTTAGTTGTATATAATTTGCTAGCGATTGCATACCTACACATACTTCGTGTTATGCTCGAACCAAGCGCATCAATCTTTGTAAGCGTAAAGGGTTGACTATACTCCATCAATTTAGTAACTTTGTCGTATGAGACCTTTATGCCATCCATGCAAAATAGGCCCAAACCATGTAATGACAATGGTGCTATCGATATATCCTCTCATTGACACAAAAATCGGTGTTTATTAGAGAGTTCCTTGGGTACCCATTGTTTACGTAGATGTTTGTACCTCAAAGGGCATCTCGGCGTCGCCTATGCTCTCATCATCCTTAAGAACTGACCCCCTTCAACAAGGAAAAATCCATGCGTTTACGAAATTTTTCTTCTAATTTTTTGACCTCTAGTTGATCTCCCTCTTTTAGACATACTACATGTCTCGCTTTCCTCTTCTCTTCCTGAACTTCCCTCGCTCGAGGAAGACAGATTTGAAAATACCTATTTGGTGGTACCTGCACTCATAAGGATGTTGGATGAAGTTCTTTCATGGTGATGTGATTCCAAGTTGACATTATGATTAATCTATCATCTCATCGCTAGAATTTCATAGGTTATAAGGTAATCAAGTCTTGATAGATTGCAAGTTATTGTTACTACCATCCAAATGTGTCCATCACAAATCAAATCTACTTAACGTTTTAACTCCCAAACTTTGTAACAAGTGTTAAATGTGACTATGGTCCACCGATTACACAACCAAGGCCTCAAATGTATTCTCTAATTATAATCAAAGGACTTTTTCTCTTCATTCAAGTAAATAAACTTGAAGGGAAACACCACCAAGTGGTTTATTGGACACCTATATGACTAAAAATAGCAGCAAATTTACATTTAATTTCCATATGTCTAAGTGGTTAATGGGGAGGGAGTGTGTACTAGGCCTGGTTAAGTCATCATAAGTTTATGCTTTGGCAATAAAAATTGTTTAAGTCATCTTAAATCTTCCTATGTCTAATTACTAGGAGACTTTTGGTATGTTTTAAGGTAGGATGAGTGGTTGCATCAATGTTCTAGTTCTCTATGACAAGGTTTCAACATCTTCAAATAGTGAAAGTTAGTGCTCATAGTCATTTGAAACAACAAAATTTTGATTATTTATGATGGTAGGATTTGATAACTTAAAATATCTCTACTTCAAAACAAAAATATCTCTAACAACTCTAAGAGCTATAATGGGATGGCCACCATCATATGAAAGATTCTTCATTCTCACTTTTAGGTGTTAAAATTTAACAATACCTTGATTGATGAAAGAGCCCAAAGATCCTTTCTCCATGGTATCCAAGTACACATAGCAACAGTCTTCTCTTATAAAGTTGGACATAATTTAAAGAAATTAGCTAGGAATTATTCATTTAACCTAATGTTTTCTCATAATGCCATCATTGGAAAAGTATGATCAAATTCTTCTATTATGAATAATTGGTCTATGTGCCTCTAGTAATCACTATAAATTTTTGTAATTATAAAATGACTAATTGCATCAGGTAGGAGAGAATCAACTTTGAGTTCTTCAAATATTATATTCCTCTATTCATAATTTTTAAGGGTTGTGTGTGGATGAGGTTATCACTACCAAGAAGGGAGGGGACCTTTCCTTGCATATGTTTGTGGTGGAGGTATTAAAGAAGAATTGTATGCCTCTATTTCCATTCATTAGATCTAGCTTAGCCTAGCATATACTTGGGCTAAGTCTACAATTGCTTTAGACTCATGCGATGAAGGCTATGTGTGATGAAATCCTAGACCTCAACCAAGATGTGGGTAGATTATGGGAGTTTTTCCAAGACTTGAGGCTGGTCAATAAAAATATGAAAGACTAAGCTATTTTATTTTTTGTCTTATCTTATACCATTTTACGAGAATGGGGGTGCCAATGTACGAGAAGATCTTTGGAAACTAGGCATGAAAATTGCAGTTTAAAGAGAGTGGGGGTGCCAAAATTACAGTACTCATTGTCCCTTGGTTGTCGATTTTCCCTAAGTGCCATCAACCTCGTCCTCAACGCTGGTATTGACCTTGCTTTCACTCCTCCAAATTCTTCCTCGGCGCTGATATTGACCTTGTTTTCACTCCTCCAAACTCTTCGTCAGCGCTGGTATTGGCCTTGTTTTAACTCCAAACTCTTCCTCGGGGCTAGCATTGACCTTGTTTTCACTACTCCAAACTCTTCCTCGGCACTGGTATTGACCTTTCACTTCTCCAATTTGATGAGCTACAACTTGGTTTCGTTAGGTTTTAGAGTATGTTAATTAAATTGAAAATTATGGCGCCATTTAGCTAGGTTTTAATATTCTACAATATAGTTAAGTATATATTAGCTATATTTTACATAATAAATAATATAATTATTCAACTTATTATAATTATATATTATATTCTTTAACAAAATTATTAAATATGTATAAAATTATTATAATTAATAATTAATAATAAGTATATTTTTCTATAATACAAAATATAATTAATATAATATATATTTAATATAATAGTAATATATATTAATATGAGATAGAGAAACTAAATTTTGATTGGTTGTTTCATGTCAACAATCCAAGGATGGCATGTGTCCTTGAGGAGTTATGCTCAAGGTAGCATGCCATTTGATTAAAGATATGATAGTTCTCCTTTAAGACCTCTTCAATGTACCCATTGCACACTTAAGGAGACAAAGATAAATATAGGGAAGAAAATATATAGAGAGAGAGGGAGATAATGACAAACATACAAATATAAAGGGAGACAAGGAGATAGAGGTAAAGAGATAAAGAGATAAGGATGAATAGATAAGATATAGGGAGGGGTGATTGATATATCTCTCCTGTCGGCTCTCTATCTCTCTATATCTCCCACTATCTATCATCACTCCTCTTCCCCCTCTATCTATTAGGCCTATCTCTCCCTCTCCCCCTTTCTCTCTCATTCCTCCATCTCTCCTCCATATCTCTCTACTCTATATCTCTATCTCTATTTCTATTTTTATCTCCCTCTCACTCCTCTCTCTATCTCTTTCTATCCATATCTTTCTCTACCTCTATCGCGATCTCTCTATCTCTTTCACCATCCCCTTCTATCTCTCTATATCACCCCCTTTCTATGTATCTCCCTCTCCCTCTATATATATTGGGCTATCTCTCCCTCTCTCCCCTATCTCCTCTCTCTCCCTTTCTACATATCGCTCTCCCTCTCCCCCTCTTCTTTCTCTCCCTCTTCTACCTATATATCTCCCTCTCTTCTCTCTTTTTCCTCTTCAACCTATCTCTCCTCTCTCCCTCTTCTCTATCTATCTCCTCTACCTATCTATGTCCAACTTTCTCTCCCCCTCTCTATCTCCCCTCTGTATCTCTCACCATCTCCTCCCTATCCCCTATCCATGGAGCTCTCTATCTCCACCTCTCTTCCTTTCTCTTCCCATATATCTCCATCTCTCTTTCTCTTCCCATATATCTCTATCTCTCTCTCTTTCTCTCCCCATATATTAGCTAAGAATCCATGCAATCATACAATAGTATATGTTGGTAAAACTATAATAGTGTTTTATTAAACTATAAGTAACACTTATCTTTCTAATGTCAAGCCTTCTTATAAAAATAGTGTTTTATTAAACTATAAGTAGATTATTGTCACCACTATTCATTCAACATGAAATACCAAATGTAGCAATTGTTTGTTGCTTTTGTCAAGTTTCATTAACCAAGCTATTTACTAGGTTGAATAAAGTTGTGTTATGACCCTTCATCTCTTTAAAATAATTAGACAATATTAGCAAGATCAGGAAAGGGAGAAAACTAAACTCCTTCAAAATAGGGGTAGTTGTGGGTTTGTTGGTTTTCTTTGTATACTGTATACTTAGTTCCTCTAGGATAAATAAGTAACTTTAGATCATTTTCTTAGTTGTGTATCTTAACTAATATAGAGTAAGATTTTTCATTTTAATTGACTACTACATAATAGTTTATGTGTTGGAAAATTGTTTCCATTCTTTGTAGTTTTTACATTGGAATACAAATCATATTTAATTTCATGCCAATATACTTCTTTCATAAAGATATTTGTTTGAAATAAGTGCTTCATAACCCATCTAATCAAATCATAACCTATCAAAAATTCAATAGGAATTTTCTAAAGAAAAGAGCACTTGACCCAATCATAAGTGTATGGCCTTCGTAGAAAGGGGTGATCCACCTTAGCAATAACAACTACCTGATTTAGACCTAGTAGGTTCAACTCAACCAACCTATCAACTTGCCTTTAAGAGGCTTCCAACAAGTTTAGAATGACGAATTTAAAAAATCCAAACAACTCTCAAATCCTGACAAAGAACAGAAGTCAGATTTCACACTTTGACTCCTTGAATCCTTGTAACAGTGCAAACCTAGTTTTTTCCCAATAACTCAAAACTTTCCCAAAACACTAGAGAAACCCTTGATGGTTTTAGACACCCATTTTGGAGTTATTAAACATAATTCAAGGGAAAGTACAAGTGATTTTGCAAATTTTACAGTGATTTTGCACTCGTTGATTCCCTAAAGAAAACCTTATCTTGAGTATAATCCATCATAGTCACATATGATAACATCATTCTTGACCATTTGATATCATGAAAAACCTCCAAAATTTAGTATTCAAATAACCCATATCGGCAATAATTTGTGCAGGTCTCTTCGATTCATAAATCATTATATTCTCATTTTTAGCATATTGGCAAAAGAACGTAAATGTCACACCGATCAGATTACATAAGAAGATACACATTGGGATGACATGGTCCACGGTCTCACCGATAAAGAGATTCGTCGGCAAGACAAGTTCCATTGGGGTGAAATGAAAAGGTCATACCGAGCATATAGGTCTCACCGATGAAGTTCCATCAGCAAGAAACCTTTCTTGTCTCACCAATCAAAGCACAAGGAGTTGTATCAGAAGGAGTCTTGGCGACATGAGATCAAAGGAATAATCATTGGGGAGACTTATAACATCGGGTAAATTACTGAATGTCTTAGCGATACACCATGTCTTGCCGATGGAGACACAAACATATCAAGATAGTTGTCGAGGTGACTCTTGGTGACATTTATATGAATTAGATGGATAGATTATGTGATATCAGCATAATGTCTCCCCGACCAAAAGAATGTTTAATGAACATTAGTCAAGCCTGAATAAAATGATGGCCCAAATTTTGAATTGTCTTTCCGATAGAACATTTGATGTGACAATGGGTAAATTCGAAGATCACCTACGCTCGTGTTCAAAGCTAGGATTACTAAAGAAGACATATCAGGGAGATTGGCTTATGGTCTCGTCGATGAAGGGAATCTATCGGCAAGACAAGTCATCTCGACATGAAAAATATATGCTGGCCCGAATGTTTAAGTCTCACCGATGAAGTTTCATCATCGAGACCATCATTTCTTTCACCAATAGGAGCACTAGGAATATATCGGCGAGACATGTGCC